>JAZKJV010003125.1:0-93544 GCA_037367405.1 Ottelia alismoides
TAGCTTTGTCCAATGCTGCTTACATTATCATGGCTAAGGTGCTGGCCAACCGGCTCAGGGGTGTTCTGGACGCTCTCATTCTGTCTACTCAAATAGCATTTTATCCCAGGTCATCAGTTGTTAAAGGGTGTGGTTATGGCATCAGAGACAATGACGGATTGGAAAAGGGGGTAGCTGGCTTCCTCAAGGTGGATTTTTCGAAGGCGTATGACTGCATGAGCTGGTGGTTCATCTGGGCTTCTTTGATTCGGAGGGGTTTCTCGGACGTCGGGATTGATTGAATGAAGAGATGCATTATCACCTCCTCACTTTTAAGTATAGTTAATGAAAAGCAATAGGGTGGTTTCTTTCAGCCACGGAGGGGGTGAGAAAGGGCTGCTCGTTGGCCATCCTTTTATTTGTTCTGGCTGCAGATACACTGACACTTATGACGGGACTTGCGGAGGATGGAGGATTCTTTAAGGGTTATTCCAGGGATGGATGATTTTTTGATCCTACAGTACACGGATGATATCATTTTCTCCATTGAGGGGGGAGTGGCAGAGTGTAGGGCGATCAAAGCGTTGTTGGATTATCATTGGGAAGTTGACAAGGCTAAAGGTTAATGGGATGAAGCTGTCCTTTGTTTCCTTTAACCTTTCTCCAGATGTGGTGGCGGCTTGTGTGGAGGCTCTAGGAACATCGTAGAAAAATATGCCTATCAGTTATCTTAGTATGCCGTTGATGTGTGGGGGACTTAGGCATGCAGACCGGTTGCCAGTTGTTGAGAAGTTGGAGAGGAAATTGGTAGGCTGGAAGCATCTTACCTTTGAAAGGGCTAGAAGTTGGTTCTAGTGAAGGTGGTACTCTAAGAAATTCCCGTTTTTTCCTTTCCACGAGAGTGTTGCCGGCGCACATCAGTAAGCACTTGGAGGCAATGATGAGATGCTTCTTTTGGTCGTCAACACAAGATGGAAGGGAATTACACTAGTTGATTGGGTTTTGGTAACCATGCCAATCAAGAAGGGAGAACTTGGGGTATTGTGGATTGAAGATATGGACAAGGCATTGCTCGTGAAGTAGTTGATTGGGTTTTGGCTTGTTTTCCAGGCTGGTGAGATATAATATGTTGTGTTGCCCAGTCTATGTGCCCAAGTTGATGTTGTGGTCTCACCGACCACTTTCTGCAGAGGTATCTATTTGATCTTGCTAATCCTGACAAGCTGGTTGCGGCCTAATTTGGGGGGCGATTGAGGATTTCGTTTATGGACGGATGACTGGTCTGAGGAGAGCGCTCTTTATAACTTGTATCCCAAATTGTTCGCTCTAGCAGTTGACAAGGAGGCAATGGTTGTTGATGTTTGGATTGATGGACTTAGAAAGGCAAAGACTTCTCAATAAAACATGCATATAAAGTAGTGGACAGATCTTCATCCCCGCCAGTGGATCACTTGGTCCGTGATTGAATGCTTATTTGGAAGCTCAAGGTACCAAGGCACGTAGGCATGTTCTTATGGCTAACGCGGAGAGAGTGTATTCTAACAAGAGATCGTTGCTCTAGGTACTTTGCAAGCACATCTCAGACATGTTTGCTTTGTAACAACGAGGTTGAGATAACTAATCATCTATTATTCTCTTGTGAAAAGACCTCTATTGTGTGGCAGTAACTTGGAATTGCTTGGTTGAATCTCCAAAACCTGCATACTTATGTGAATAAGCATAGTCCCGATGAGGGAATCCTTTTCCTGTAGTGGATATTTGGGCTACCTAGTTAGCTAGAAATTTGGTGATCTTTGCCTCTGAGGACTCTGCTTGAGTCTTTATGTAACACTCATACCCCCAAACAGAGTCCCACATCTAAAACTCAAAAAGTGTGAGAGTGAGTTATAAGTGGTGGACTACTTAACAACTTGGGCTTAAGTATTTTGGGTGGTTGCCAATGGGTCCAATCGGGTCCGAGCCAAATAAGTTGTTGGGATCAGTTTTCCTCGATAACGGACCGGAGACCTAAGCCCAGGACGTTACAAATGGTATCTGTAGAGATATTTTTATACTCTGTAAGTTTTTCTGTTATGTTTAGTTTCTTTTATCCATCTTATGTAATTTACTCATAAGCCTTCTCTATATAAGAGAGCCTAGGGTTCTCTGGAATAAACAATCAACTCTTTTCTTCCAACATGGTATCAGAGCCACCACCCTATACCCTAGCCGCCCACCTAAACCCTAGCCGTCCCTCAACCTCTCCGTCGCCGGCCCCACTACCTCTCTCTCTCTCTTCTTCTTTCCGTGGCCATGTACCTCGTGGTAGAGGTGGCCGCATTCGTCAGCCCTGCACATTCTGTCATCGTCCAGGTCATACAGATGATACATGCTATTCTAAGCATGGTTTTCCGGCATCGGCACGTGTAGTCGAGCACGTTGCATCTCCACAGACATCTACTTCAAACCAGAGGTTTGAGGAACTTGTTGCCAGGTTGCGAGATATCATGCCTCCTACTTCAATTGACTCTCCAGGAGGCCACTCAGACGTAGCTGCTTCAGCCTCTGTCAGTACGTCAGCCACTGCTAGCACCTCAGGTAATGCTTATGTCTTTACTTCCTATCATGGATCTAACGTTTCAAAATGGATTACGGACTCTGAAGCGACACATCATCTTTGTCGAGACAAAGATAAGCTTACATCCTACAGGGAGGTTCCACTAGGATATGTCGTGATAGCAGATGGGGTCCATTCCCCCATCATTGGACAAGGGAAGATCAGTTTGACACCCTCTATGTGTCTCCAGAATGTCTTGCATGCTCCAGATTTTTCGATGAATTTATTATCTATCAGTCAGATTATGAAGGATTTGCACTACAGCGCTTATTTTAACCCATCTTCTCTTGTTTTTCAGGACATTCTTAGGGGCAGGGTGATTGGTTGTGGTTGTGAGCAGGATGGTCCCTATCGTTTGGTTTGAACTCCCTATGTTGGTGTATCGTCACAATCCAGTGGACCTGTCTCTCAATTTACATGGCATCTACGATTTGGCCACCTCCTTCTTCAGAAGATGTGTCATATCTTGCCCCAGATTTCACCGGGTTCTTCTTTTCAGTGTGAAGCGTGTCAGTTGGGAAAGCATCACAGATCTACTTTCCCTAATTGTCAATCTCGGAGCAGTAGCTCCCCTTTTGAATTATTTCATGTTGACATTTGGGGTCCGAGTCGTGTCCCTGTCACCAGGGACACAGGTTTTACCTAGTTGTGGTTGATGATTTTTCTTGGTTGTCATGGGTGTTTTTGTTGAAGAATAAATCTGAAACAGGGGATGCGATCAAAAATCTTATAAATGAAGTGCAAAATGCTTTTTCGTCTACTGTGAAAATTGTGCGTACGGATAATGCTTTAGAATTTTATACTCGTGCTCTTTCACACTTCTTCTTGCGTCGAGGCATTCCATCAAACAACCCATGCTTACATGTCTTAACAAAATGGAGTTGCAGAAAGAAAGCATCGTCATCTTCTTGATATCACTCGGACTCTACTTATCCAAAGTTGCACTCACATTTCTTTTTGGGGTGATGTTGTACTTATGGCATGTTATCTGGTGAATCGTATATCATCTTCTGTCCTAGGCGAGAAAGTTCCTCTTTCAGTTGTCTTCCCTGACAAGGAATTATTCTCTCTTACTCCTCGTGTCTTTGGCTCTGTTGCTTTCGTTCATCAGCTCTCTCCAGGACTTGACAAACTCTCACCTAAGGCTGCCAAGTGTATGTTTGTTGGGTACTCTCGTATTCAGAAGGGTTACCGATACTATGACCCTTTGAACAGAAAATATTATGTCAGTGTTGATGTCACATTCTTTGAGTATGTGATGTATTTCTCCCCTGCAGGTGATAGGTTGACTTCCTCCACTACTAGTGATGAGATTTATGTGCCACCTCCTCATATGCGCCCGTCCATTCCCATACCAGTTCCTGTTGTTCCACCACCACCACCACCACCTCCTCCACAACCACCGGGGCCATCTTTACCGAGATTTTATACCCATCATTATGTCCCTACTCATGGAACTAGTCAATCATCCACCACGCCTCAGGTTTGTCCAGGTAATATAACTAACGATGGGTCTAAAAATGTGCAAGTACAAGGATCTTTGCAGGAGAATAGCATACCGGTGAGTACGGTTGTTGATGATTTGAATGTACCTATTGCCTTACGGAAGCAGAAGCGTATATGTGCATCATATCCACTTGCTTCAAATGTTTCATTCCATCACCTCACCGGTGATTTTCAACGGTTTGCTATAGCCTTATCTACCGAGGAAATACCACGGAATTATCAGGACACATTGAAGGAGAGTTGTTGGCGTTCAACCATGGAGGAGGAAATGGATGCGCGGTCGCAGGGTACATGGAGCTTGGTTTCTACTCCCCCAAGAGCTTCTATTGTCAGTTGCAAATGGGTATTTACTGTCAAATAACATGCAGATGGCAACCTTGGTCATTACAAAGCAAGGCTAGTGGCACGTGGGTTCACTCAAACATACAGCGTGGATTATATGGACACATTCTCTCCAGTTGCGCGTCACTCCACTCTACGTGTCCTTTCAGTTGTTGTGGTACGTGATTGACCCTTGCTTCAACTTGATTTTAAGAAAGCCTTTTTGTATGAGGATTTGCAGGAAGAAGTCTACATGCAGCAGCCTCTGGTGTTTGCTGCTGAGGGGGAGAGTCAAATGGTGTGTAGACTTCGTGAGGCAATATATGGCCTTAAACAAAGCCTACGGGCGTAGTTTCAGAAGCTTTCTGACATAATTTAGAAGCAAGGGTTCAAAAGAGCAAATGCAGATCATTCTTTGTTTGTTCAGAAGACTCCCAGAGGTATTGTCGTTATCATGGTGTATGTTGATTATATACTTGTTACGGGAGATGATATGCAGGGGATAAAGATGGTAAAAGCATTTCTAGGCCATCAGTTTGTTACTAAAGATCTTGGTACCCTACAATATTTTCTAGGGTTGGAATTGTTAATAATGCGCAAGGTCTTGTGAAGACCCAAAGAAAGTATATTACAGACATGCTTGTTGAGAAGGACAAGATCGGTTGTCGACCCTCGACTACTCCCATGGATCCTAGCATGAAGTTATTTGATGATGATAAAGATGAGGTTCACAGGAGAAGATATAGAGAGATGGTGGGAAAGCTTCTCTATATTACTATCGCTAGATCTGACATCGCTTTTACAATGAGTCGGGTGAGTCAGTTCATGGAACAGCCCAGACAAGTATATATGGATGCCATATACATGATACTGAGACATCTAAAGTCGTCTACAGGTGCAGGACTATTGTTCAGGAGAGAAACAAATATCTCTGTTTCTGCATGTGCTGATGCGGATTATGCAGGATGCCCTAAGAATCGGAAGTCTACTTCAGGTTTTGTAATGTTTGTTGGCAGTTCCTTGGTTTCTTGGAAAAGCAAGAAACAAACAGTAGTGGCTAGATCTAGTGTTGAATCTGAGTACAAGGCCATGACAAAAGCAAGTACAGAGATGAAGTGGGTTCGAGCTGTGCTAGAAGATTTGCATATAGATGTACATCTACCCATGCAACTACAATGTGACAATCAAGCAACGCTATTCATTGTTAATAATCCTGCATTTCATGAAAGAACAAAACATATTTAGGTAGGCTTTCACTATACTAGAGATATGATTCAAAAGGACTTGATTTCTACTTCCCATGTCAGTTCATGAGAGCAGACTGCAGACATCTTCACCAAGCCATTGCTCAGAAGGCCATTCCAAAAGTGTTATTCCAAGCTGAGCATGATTGACATCTATGCTCCATCTTGAGGGGGAGTGTAGAAATATTTCTAGACTCTATGTACCTTTTTCTGTTATGTTTAGTTTCTTTTATCCATCTTATGTAATTTACTCATATTCCTTCTCTATATAAGAGAGCCTAGGGTTCTCTGGAATAAACAATCAACTCTTTTCTTCCAACATTCCCGTTGATAGTGGAAAGGGCTACCCGAGCGGTGGAGTCACCTCTACAAAGAGATAGGAGGAAATGGCTACCTGGAGCGTGCAACCGCCACTGTCACTGGGAATAAGTAACGGGCCATGTCGCAACAAAGACATTGCGAATATAAGTGGGGGAGATCGTAACACACATACCCCCAAACATAGTCCCACATCTAAAACTCACAAAGTGTGAGAGTGGGTTACAAGTGGTGGGGATTACTACTTGACAACTTGAGCTTAAGCATTTTGGGTGGTTGTCAATGGGTCCATTTCAGACCCGAACCCAATAAGTTGTCGGGATCAGTTCTCTCCATTAACGGTCCGGGAACCTAAGCTCGGGACGGTACAAATGGTATCGGAATGGGTTCCCTTTGATAGTGGAAAGGGCTACCCGAAGGGACCTAAGCTGGGAGCATGCGGCCTCATTAACACTAAGAATAAGTGATGGGCAATATCGCAACGAGGACGTTGCAAATATATGTTGACGCATATAGAGTAGTGTCTGTACCTCTTCGTTATTTTTATTTTTAGTTGTATGCTTTATGTAATTTACCCATAGGCTACTCTCCTATATAAGAGAGCCTAGGGCTTATGGAATAAACAAGTCATTCGTTTTTCCCAACATGGTATCAGAGCGACGGTCCAAGATCGGAGTTCTCAAAACCCTAACCCTAGACCACCCCACCCGCCGGCTTCTCTTCTCTCTCCATCTCATCTCATCGGCGATCGCCATCGCCATCGCCGCTCCAGCGCCGTTGTTTCAGCGCCGCTGCTCCTGTGCGCGTGCACCTGTGCGCGTAGCACAGCGGCTCCTCTGCGCGATGTGCGCCATCCTGTGCGCGAGCGTGCGCCCTCCAGCAGTCCCTGTGCGCGTAGCCTGCATGTAGCCTGCACGCTAGTGCACCTGTGCGCCTTCCTGCGTAAGTGCGCAAGCCTCCAGCCGTGCATCGCCTGCACCTGTGCATCTCCAGTGCATCTCCAGCGCATCTCCAGCGCATCTCCAGCGCATCTCTGTGCATCTCCAAGTGATCTAACGCGCATCTCCAGTTGCGTGTGCGAGTGCTCCTTGCACGCGTGTACGTGTGTTAAGCCCTAAGCCCTAGGGCACACACACAACTTCATCTGCATGGTGTTAGTTGCTTGAGGTCTACACATGCAACTAAGCCCGTCTATGTCATTGTAGACAAATCTCATCCTCTGTCAGTCGCTCCAGTCTTCCATCTCCAGTATGTCAGAAAGCAAGGCAGATATCCCCTCTATTGGCGCCTTTCGTGGTCCAGCGCCTATTGTCAAGATGGACAGTACAAACTATGAACTATGGGCAATGCAGTTCATGAGCATGATGAAGTCAACGGGTAAGAAGCACATTCTTACCGAACCAGAGCATGCTGAGAAGACTGGAGCCAATGCCTCTTGGGAGGCGGATGATGCATATGCCAAAGTATGGCTGTCCGGTACACTGGTGATTGAGATAGCTAATGACATTCTACATCAACCCACAGCCAAAGATATGTGGGACATCCTGGCGGCCACGTATTCCCAGGCGAAGAATGAGACAAAGATTCTGCAACTCCAGCATGATATCTTCACTATCAAGCAGAATGGTCGCCCTCTACATTCTCTTTATACATCACTGAGAGGGATGTTCGAGAAGCTCTATAGCTTCATGCCCCTGACAGCCACGCCTGAACAACAGAAGACATATAAGAACGCGACTATGGTGGGCGTGTTCCTAGCGACGCTTGATCCTGAGTATGAGGCGACACGATCCCAGATTTTGGCCGATTCTACTATTCCTCCCATAGAGGAAGCTTTCCATAGACTGAGTCGGATCACAGTTCCTTCCACATCCCCTAGTCAGAATTCTTCAGCCATGGCAGCGAACAGAGGTCGCGGATTTCATCAACAGGGCTGTGGACGTGGACCTCGTGGAAGAGGTGGCCGCACTAGACCGACATGCACCTACTGTCACAGAGTTGGACACAATGAAGACACATGCTACTGAAGCATGGATTTCCTGCATCCGCACGAGCTGCTGAGCAGATAGAGCCCCCATCTGCTGCTACTTTAGACCAACAGTTCGACGATCTAGTTGCCCGTCTGAGGGGCATTATTCCACCATCTGGTCCAGCACCGACTACAGAGCCTCAGTCTGATGCCGCTGCTTCTGCCTCCGCCTCTACCAGTACCTCAGGTAGTATACTTGCACTGAACAGTAGTAGATCAGATACATTACCATAGATTATGGACTCGGGCGCTACACATCACCTATGTGGCGACCAGAGTCTGCTTTCAGGATACACTCAGATCCCTCCAGGTCGGACAGTAGTGATTGCCAATGGCACTCATTCCCCCATCACTGGTCAGGGGGAGATTAGATTGACATCTTCTATGCAGCTCAAGAATGTGCTACATGCACCTGATTTTTCAATGAATTTGTTGTCAATTAGTCAGATTAAGAAGGATCTACATTGTCGGGCAATTTTTGATCCATCTTCTTTGATTTTTCAGGACATCCATACGGGCAACGTGATTGGTCGTGGCTATGAGCAAGGAGGTCTCTACCGCCTGAATCAGACTCCCTTTGCTGGATCCTCATCCTCTCCTTCTGGACAAGTATCAACCTTATTATGGCATCTGCGTTTTGGTCATTTACCGCTTCAGAAGTTGCGTCAAGTTTTACCCTATGGTCTCCCTCACACACCTATTCAGTGTGAGGCGTGTCAGTTGGGAAAGCATCACAGGTCGTCCTTTCCCAGTCGTCCAGGTCGGAGTAGTACCTCCAAGTTTGAGTTATTTCATATTGATGTCTGGGGTCCGAGTCGTGTACCCGATCATCAGGGACATAGATTTTATATAGTATTTGTGGATGATTTCTCTAGAGTGTCATGGGTGTTTCTAATGAAAAATAAATCTGAAGCAGGAAATATCATTATCCATTTTCTGAATGAAATACAAAATGTTTTCTCCACATCTGTGAAGCTTGTGAGAAGTGATAATGCTTTAGAGTTATGCACCAATATTCTTGCCAATTACTACTCCTCAAAAGGGATTATTCACCAAACATCTTGTGCTCATACATCTCAACAGAATGGGATTGCTGAAAGAAAACACCGTCACCTTCTTGATGTCACAAGATCACTCCTTATACAGAGTCATGTTCCCTACTCCTACTGGGGTGATGCAGTTCTCACTGCATGTTACCTAATCAACCGTATGCCTTCGTCTGTCTTGAATGAACAAATTCCGTTTTCACTCATTCATCCTGGCAAGGATCTGTTCACTCTTACTCCTCGTGTGTTTGGGTCGGTTGCATTTGTCCATCAGTTGTCGCCTGGTACTGACAAGCTCTCTCATAGGGTTGTCAAGTGTGTCTTTGTTGGGTACTCCAGAACTCAAAAGGGGTACAAGTGCTTTGATCCTCTGTGTCGGTGGTATATGATTAGTGCAGATGTTACATTTTTTGAATCTGTTATGTATTTTTCAGCCTCAGGAGACAAGCAGCTACCACCTATACCTCCCGATGCCATATACATGACACCACCACCTCAGATGCCGTCACCACCACCACCACCTCATATGCCATCACCACCACCACCACCACCACCTATCTCCCCGCTACCGTTCCATTATACCCGCAGGCCTCCTCCCGCTCATGGTCATGACTCGTCCACTAGCTCGCCTATGGTATGTAATGAAAATATTACTGTTGGTGGATCTGACGACATTTCTGAGCAGGATATGGTGCAGGAGCCAGAGGAGACTACAGCTGATTTGGATGTTCCCATTGCTCTACGGAAGTCGAAGAGGAGCTGTGCTAAATATCCATTATCAGCATCCGTGTCTTTTGAGAGGCTATCTGGAGCTTTCAGGTCATTTGTTGTGGCACTTTCAGCTATAGATATTCCACGAAATCATAATGATGCTCTGCAGGATAGTAGATGGCGGCTAGCAATGGAAGAAGAAATGGCGGCACTTCAGTCCAGAGGAACTTGAAGCTTGGTTCCTATACCTCCAGATGTGAACCCAGTGAGCTGCAAGTGGGTGTTTACAGTGAAGCACAATGCAGATGGCTCTATTGACAGGTACAAGGCGCGTCTGGTTGCACGTGGCTTTACACAGACATATGGGGTAGATTACCTTGACACATTCTCTCCTGTGGCACGTCATTCCACTCTACGGATCTTGTTGTCCGTTGTTGTTGCTCGAGATTGGCCGCTTCATCAGTTGGACGTGAAGAATGCATTCCTATATGGAGATTTGCAGGAAGAAGTTTATATGCAACAGCCACCTAGTTTTGCTGTTGAGGGGGAGTGTTCCAAGGTATGCATGTTACATAAAGCTATCTATGGCCCCCCAGAGCATGGTTTCAGAAGCTCTCAGATCTCTTCGAGAAACAAGGATACAAACGCTCCAATGCTGATCATTCCTTGTTTGTACAGAAGACTGCTAGAGGTATCATTGTAATCATGGTTTATGTTGATGACATCTTGATTACAGGAGATGATGAGCAGGGCATAAAGCAGGCAAAAGAAAGACTGGGAACCGAATTTGTCACCAAGGACTTGGGAGTCCTTGCATATTTTCTGGGGCTGGAGTTTGCTAGAAATCCATATGGATTAGTAATGTCGCAGAGGAAATATGTTACAAATCTATTGAATGAAACAGGTATGCTAGGGTGTCGGCCTGCAATGACACCAATGGATCCATACATGAAGCTCTATGATGATGACACAGAGGAGGTGGACAGGAGAAGGTACAGAGAACTGGTAGGCAAACTACTGTATGTCACGATCACTAAACCTGATATATCATTTGCAGTGAGTCGCGTGAGCCAGTTCATGGAGCAACCACGTCAGGTCCATATGGATGCAATACACATGATTCTGAGATATCTAAAATCATCTCCAGGTGCAGGTTTGCTATTTAAGAAGGGAAAGGAGATCTTTATCACAGCGTGTGCTGATGCAGACTATGCAGGATGCCCCAAGGACAGGAAGTCCACCTCAGGATTTGCAGTCTATGTTGAAGATGCTCTAGTCTCGTGGAGGAGCAAGAAACAGACAGTGGTAGCTAGATCCAGTGCTGAATCTGAATACAGGGCTATGGCCCAGGCTAGCACAGAAATGATGTGGGTGAAAGCTCTACTTACAGATCTATGTCTTGATATACCATTTCCTATGAAGTTGGAATGTGATAATCAGGCAGCTTTGTTCATTGCAAACAACCCAGCATTCCATGAGAGGACCAAGCATATCGAGGTTGAATGTCACTACATACGTGACATGATTCAGAAGGGGTTCATTGCTACATCTCATGTCACCTCAGCGAATCAGACTGCTGATATATTCACCAAGGCATTACTTCGAGGCCCATTCCAGAAGTGCGCGTCCAAGCTGAGCATGATTGATATCTATGCTCCATCTTGAGGGGGAGTGTTGACGCATATAGAGTAGTGTCTGTACCTCTTCGTTATTTTTATTTTTAGTTGTATGCATTATGTAATTTACCCATAGGCTACTCTCCTATATAAGAGAGCCTAGGTCTTATGGAATAAACAAGTCATTTGTTTTTCCCAACAATATAAGTGGGGGAGGTTGTAACACCCATACCTCCAAACATAGTACCACATCTAAAACTCACAAAGTGTGAGAATGGGTTATAAGTAGTGGGGATTACTACTTAACAACTTGAGTTTAAGCATTTTGGGTGGTTGCCAATGGATCCAATCGGGTCCGAGCCCAAGTTGTTAGGGCCAGTTTTCCTCGATAAGGACCGAGGACCTAAGCCCGAGATGTTACACATTGTCTACTGTAAACATTTCTTCTCTTTTGATTTAATATATCTGAAACATACGTCGTAGTGTGCTTCCCCCTTTATTGGCATCAAAAAAATTATTTTATTCGACAAGAAAGAGATAGAGTTAACAAAAAGTTTAAGCAATAGATGGAGGCTCTAGATTTTAAGGTTTCGAACTAAGTAGAACCATAGGCATCACAAAAGTTGGAGTTTTGTCTTAAGACCTTGCAATTATCCGAGAAGTCTCGCACCCTCAAATTATATGCGGTTTATAAAAGCGCAACATGAATGAAATAACAATCAATGAAAAGTATAAATAATAAAAAAGAAATGCGTACATATGATTCACGAACTTTGGCAGATTGATATCAAATAAACAAGTCTATGCTTCTATGCTTCAAAAAAAACTACGAGAACTATCCTGTAACTATTAGAAATTCAGTCACCTTGGTATGCGAAATGTCACAAAACATGACAGAACATTAACATTTTATCATTTAATATTAAAGAGATTGGTTAATAGAACACTAGTGTATGATAATTACATTTCAAAGGAAATAAGTAGCCATGCAAACTGATTGAAATTTATAAAACAAGTCCATTAAGAAAAAAATTACCTCTATACGACAGACTTCCTCCCAGTTATGATACGTGATATCTGAAGGCCCCTGCTGAAAGCATCATTGAAGAGAATTCTAGTTTGCATGGACTGCAAACCAGGCAGCCAAGCTAAGAATGCAACTGGAGCCATAACGATCACTCCTAATAAGAGATCATAAAGTCTGGCAACAGAAACTACGGTATCCCACACCGCACTTGCCTGCACATATGGCCTGATAACTTGGGCTATAGATATCATTCCCCACCCAGTTGGAAGAAAAGCCAAAAAGCTTGTGAATATGTCAATAATCGCAAGGTTCGTAAACCTCAGCATTATTACAATAACCAATGCAATGATGACAAAAAAAAAGGTCTGCACAGCTCGGTAGTACATGTGCTCTTTTGCAGAATACTTGTCACGTGCATAAGCCAATACCACAAAAATGCCAACAGCGACAATCACATAAATCCAGGATAGCAGGTAGACAATGGCGCTCGTGCTTCCATTTGCAATTTTCAGCTGGTAAACAATCCCATACTGAAAAAAGAAATACCGCATGTCCAGCACAATCTCCATTGCCTTGCCCCATAGCCCAGTAGTTCTTAAATGATCATGTTCCTCGTACCACCATGTTTCCCAGCTCTGCTCTGATTTCGTAAATATGCCTCCACGATACCATATCCAGTTCATAAATTCTTCAAAGTCATAAACAGTTTTCAACCAATCAAAGCCAGATGGATTAAATACAAACGGAGCCATTATCCATGATACTATCAGAAACCAGCTAGACAATGTCAAGACTATGTACACAAAAGTGTTCTTCGAGAGTGCACCATGAGCAGCATATACTGTCAGAATCACCCCAAGTTCAATTGCCTTGATGAAATGACTCCGGGCATAAAGTCTATAGTTCTCGACAAAGCTTTTGTGTTGCACAACAAAGCCACGTCCAGTAGCTCGATACTTGGCACCACCATGAAGAATCGTCCTTCCAAAATAATGTGACCTAGTTCCCATAGAAAATGTGTAAAATACGGAACCAAGCTGTAGTTGCATCGTAATGAAATCCCAAATAGCAGGGAGAAATCCATGTTCAAGAGAGTTCTCCACAAGCATCGGTAAAGCAGTGAAGATGCCAAGCTGTATTATGAACTGCTGATTAAGTACAGAACCAAGGGCAGCATTGTTGCTAACAGAGTCCATAATACTATCTTCAAGTCCACTGAGAGCCAAGTAAAGCCGGCCCCATGCAAAGGCATAAACAGTCACAATGACTATCACGGTATTGAAAAAGAAGCCCACTGTTGAGTAGTAAAAGGAGAGCATCCGAAAGAAGTCCAGCCTATGACCCAATCTGTACACATCTCTGCTTCAAACTTGTTCACCATTGCCACTTGCAACCTTAGCTTCAAACATGGAAATCTGGTTAAGCCCAACATCACGTCCCTTGCCTACTTGGATATACTCATGATGGGTGACGTTTCCGCCTCGGAGCGTACAATTGAAACCAGCAAATATATCTTCACTGATGTTTATAACCCTGGAAGCCTTGCTAATACCTCCACGACTTAAAAACCAAAGACGATCAAAAACATCAGGATGTCCATAATGCATCCTTACCTTCAAAGGGTTTGCAAGAACTCGCTGCCCAAGGGTAACAAAGCTTGTTTCTTGAGCAGACATGAACCAGGCCAATGATGAAACAGAACCAGTAAACACATGCTCCCGCACACCTAGAATAGTCGGTTTTCGAGAACCGTGATAGTGATTAAATTCTTCCAAAAGATTGCGCACTTTAAGGGCCTCTTCAAAATAGCTGTCTTGGTTCATGTCTATTGTTTGAACCGCATCCCGTCTGGTGAAGATTAAGGCATGGTTCTGATTCTCTGGCTTACCTTCACCGAGTTTCAAGGGACCAGGCAGTCTAATACGATAGATCTCGACTTCCTTTTTCAAAACCTGATCGTATTTAACAAGAACAGAATAATATTCCACTTCATCTCTCCCCGTGTGAACTTCATCTACATATGCAATACGAAGAGCTTCATTATGCTTCATTAGATATAGTATCTCCTCAGCATTTGGATCTTTCTTAGCCTTTTGGCTTCCGTATATCTGACATGCAACCACATAAGTGTACTTCATCATTGCAGTTCCATATTCAGTGCCTTTAAATAATAAGCTCAATCCACTGCTATTTTGTGAGGAAAGAGAATTACGAGATTCCTGCAAATTATCAAGATTGCCATTGAATCTCATGGAAGCTATTGAAGCCAACCTTTTTGACCCCTCACGAATATCAATCTCATTAGCAGAATCTAAAAAAGCCAACATCTTGAGGGCCCTATAGTAGTACATCATTCCCCTAACTGTCCGGGCTAACGTCTGACCCCTATAAGATGCCCAAAGACGGAGTTCTCTAACCTTATTACTCCAAAGTTCATTTTCATCAACCATCCCGTCCGACTTCATACGTTCAAGGAAATTAAGCCACTCATCATCATAAATTTTCTGCAAATAGAATAGGATAGACACACCATCTTCATTTGGAGTACGCAATTGTTCCTTGCTATATGAAACATCCTCACTGTAATAAGGAGTCAAAACACTGAAAGCTAGCATCTTTTCAACTTGAGGTGCTCGAGGCATATTCATAAATAAAGAATTGCTGAAGAATGCAATCCGACGCCGTGCTTCCAGATTCTTTGGGACATTGTTCATGGAATCCCGAGAAGTGACAATTGTATGAAAGCATTTTACCTGCCTATAGAAGATTGAGTCTTCCATACACGTCAAGCCGATGGCATCTTCAAAAAGTAAACCCGTGGCGCTCGACCTTAGAGGAGCCCAACCAGCTTGCCTCAACTCTTCAATGCTCCTCTTTCTCTTTGGAAAATCACGGATGGCAATATCATACAAAGTCTGCAATGTGTTCACTATTTTATTCAAATCGTGCTTTGGCTTGAGAAGTAAATCAAGGAGGGACATCAACTTGGTATGGATATTAGGTAATACAGAGGTTTTGAACTCCACAGTGAATTTTCCAACTGCTATGGCATCATCAACTGCAGAGAAAATTTTGGTAATGATGGAATGTTCTATTCTATCTTTCTTGATGATCTCAAGGAGTAGATACTTCATACTGTCATATGCCTCGATGACGGCACTCCTTCTATACTCACTCTTGCATATTTTTCTCCAGTGACCAATGTCAGATGAAACATATTCCTTGGCCTGATTGAGAGCAAGTAGCAACTCATTGCAAAGAAGTAAACACGGCCAGCGTATAACACGAATATCCCACGCAGGGGATGGAAGCTCGAGGAGCTCCGCTTCACGGTCGCTGATAATATCCTCCTCCCTGAATGCAATGATTATCTCGTTCCATATCAAAGCAAACCTAATAGCATTCACCTGATTCGATTCAATCTTCTTGTACGGCCTACCCAACCCGTATCTCAGCTTCAACCTGAGAATTGCATTATGAAAGTTGCTCCTTAGTGTACAATTCCCCTCAAACATTTGATCCTCTGGCATTATGTTGAACTGCATTGCACTAGCAAAGAATTGGAACCTCAACCTCAATTGCAACATGTTCCTGATCTCACCAAGATGCGAGAAAAGGCCCACGAGTGCTCCAACAATCGCAGAGAAGATGGAATACCATATATGTGTGTCCATCAGGTAGATCAAAACAACAGGAAGCCATAGGATCACCGCCGCAAATATGCTTGTTCTCGTAAAGAACTCATGCCACTGGTAATTAACATTCTTCAACTTGAGTATCGCCTTTGTCGGTGCGACCAGAGGCTTAATCTGCAGAAAATAGCTGAAGCTAAATTTGGAAATGAGCACCAAAATCCAGAACAATCCATACTTCACATTGCTCAAGAACCCCTCCCTCAGCCCTCGGCCCACAAAAATTCTACTCTGGTACCACCATGTAAGCACATAAAATATCCCCAATTTTTCGTCTCAACAAAATTCCTTATGAAAGGAATCACAAATAGTAGCAATGCCAACACCTCCGGCAGCACAAACACCCCAGCAACCTCGAGAAACACAATCACCCGAGCATTTGCTGCTGGGCTCCACTGTCGATCGTGGTTCTTCTGCTCCCAAATCCTGCTGTAAAGGATCCCGAACACAATCATCCATGCGATCGCAACCACAGTCTTCAGCACCATCCTCACACCCAACCACACAGTCTCTCGGGAAACCAAGCTGTACTGAGTGCCCGCATCAAGCATAGACTGCCAGAGGTGCAATGCCGCCCAGGTGATGAAGATTGTCAGCACACGGACCTGGACATCACGGCTCTCCAGCCCCTGGCTCCCCTCCCATGCCACGAGCATGGCAGCCCTGGAAGAAGAGTATGAGCATCACCCAGAGCCGGTCAAAGCTGCGGAAGAGATTCCAGAATGACCTCTGCTCCACGAACCCGGTCTTCCGCACGCGATGCCGCTCGGGCGGCCTCAAGAAGAACCTTCTGGACAGGTCCATCGGCCAGCGAAGCCGGTCAAACACATGATGGCTCCAAAAGTACTCATTGATATCATCATAATTCCGCCAAGCCGTGTGCGGTGCAGTGCCGTTGCGGCTGGCATCGACCTCCGCCTTGATGGTTTCGTAGAGGGGGGTGACGACGCGTGTGAGGAAAGCGTTCTCCCCGGAGAATGCAGGGAGCGCAAGAGCGCCGGTGGCGTCATCAACATAGCCCTCGAGGATGCGGTTGAGCTCCATGGCCATGTGGTGGAAGATGTAGCAGAGGCACTCGGGGACGAAGCGGAGGTTGGCGGCCTCGCCCCAGATGAGGAGGTAGAGGGAAGTGTAGAGGAGGTCACGTCGGGGGTCGTTCGTGGAGGCGCCACGGCGGGACCCGGGGAGCCAGGCGTTGGAGCGGCGGCCGAGGAAGGAGCACCAGGAGACGTAGTTGCGGAGAACCTTGCTGCGGAGGGCGCGGATGACGCCGAGGTCGAGGGTGTGGGGGTTCTCGGGAGGGGGGTGGAGGCGCATCTGCGAGTTGGAGAGGAGGAGGACGATGTGCTCGCGCTGGTTCCGGACGTTGTCCGCCTGGAAGCCGAAGAAGGTGCCGAGCCAGTCCAGGAGGTCCATGCCGTCGCGCCATTGGACGAAAGGCGGCCGCCGCAGGTCGCCAACGGAACGGAGGGCAGAGATGGCGGCCCGGACCTCGGGGGACTGAGGGACGGGTGGTCCCGCGAGGACGTCGTGGATGGGGATGATATTGTACACGGACGGCTGCAATTGGCCGTGGGAAGCGGGGCGGGAGTTGTTCTGGCGGTGGCGGAGGCTCATCCTCACCAGGTAGTTATGACTTATGAGGCGCAACCGCTTCCGTTTTTGTAGAGCTCCGGACTGGAGGTGGCTTGTGCGGAAGTCAGTGTAAACTAAGCAAGATGTGTTCTGAATCCAACATAGAGAAAATTAGCCGTTCACATAGGATTTTCAAAAGGGATTTTTACATCCATAATCCTGGATAACTTCGCAATTACAGTCATAACTCTGTATAATAGCAAATTACACGAGAAAGAAACCTTGGATACTCACTCCATCTCACACTCATAATCCTTCGTTAGTTTTTTCCTTAATCCAACCATATCATTAGGTTAATCTAATCCTTAGTCTATCCAACGGTTGTTAAAAAATTAAAACAAAAAACAAAAAATCTCAAACCCCCTCCCCTTCCTTCTTCAACGCCCCCTCCCCTTCCTCCTCCATCTCGCTCCCCTTCCCTTCTCGTGCTCCAGATCTCCACAAACAATTGTGCGCTGGCCCTCCAGACGACGGAGGCAGAGTCCATGCCATCCTTAATGAGAACGTTATCTGTCGGTATTCCGCACGTGACTTTAGTAGGAAGGGAGGCTCCGTCGAGGCTTCCAGGAGGAGGAGGGGGCTTCCTGTGGCAGGGACGGATCGGAGGGAAGGGCTTCCAGGCAGGGAGGTGGGGGGAGGGCGAGGGAATGATAGGGGGAGGTTGGGGGGGGGGGGGGCTCAGGGGGAGGATTGCGAGGGGCAGGGGGCTGTCAGGGAGCTTCGAAGCTGGAAGCGGCAGGGGACGGTCGGGGGGAGGGCTTCCAGGCAAGGCGGCGAGCGGAGGGGGAGGTGGGGGGCTCAAGGGGAGGATTGCGAGTGGCAGGGGGTGTCGGGGGGCTTCGAAGGCTGGAAGTAGCATGGGGTGGTCGGGGGGAGGGCTTCCAGGAAGGACAACGAGGGGAAGGGGGAAAGTCAGGGGGCTCAGGGGGAGGGTTGCGAGTGGTAGGGGGTGGTCGGGTGGGCTTCGAAGGCTGGAAGAAACAGGGGGCAATCGGGGGGATTCGAAGTTTGGAAGTGGCAGGGGGCAGTCGGGGGGGAGGGATTCTAGGTAGGGCGGTGGGGGGAGGGCGAGGGAAAGGGAGGGGGAGGTCGGAGGGCTTAGGGGGAGGGTTGCGAGTGGCAGGGGGCTATCGGGGGGCTTCGAAGGTTGGAAGTGGCAGGGGGCAGTCGGGGGGAGGGCTCCCAAAAAGAGAGGGAAGTCTTTGACGGTGAGGCTTCCCGACAGCAGGGGCATTTAGGGGGAGGGTTGCGAGTCTGCGACGTCAGGGAAAGGGGGCTTCCGGGCAGGGGCGGCGAGGGGAGTGCTTCTAGACGACGGGGAAAGGGGGGGTGGATCGAGGCAGTGGTGGTCGAGGTCAGGGGCGTGGGCGGAGCGGATAGAGTGGCAGAGGAGCTTCAGGTCGTTGATGAAGAGGAAGAACTCAATTATTTTATAAAATATAAAATATTTTGAAGAGCAAAATTGTCCACATTGAACATTTTTCATTTAAGTTAACGGAGATTCAAAATGGAACTTGACACGGGGTTATATCATGTAAAGGTTAAACATTACTCGGGATTTCTCATGTAATTCACGATTATACGGGGTTATGAATGTAATTACAAAATTACTCAAGGTTATGAGTGTAAAAACCCTTTTCAAAATTGGATTTGTTTGCGAGAAGTTCCCATAGAGGTAAAACAAGTGAAAACTTAGCACTTCTTTTCTAATTTACTCCAATCCAAGTGATGAACGACAGTAGGAGGTGGAGGCATGTAGATCTCATCGTCAGAGTCAGATGGGGCTAGTCTATCACCTGTAGGAGAAAAATACATAATAGACTCAAAGAAAGTAACGTCGGCACTGACAAAGTACTTTCGCTTTAACATATCAAAGCAACGATACCCCTTCTGGGTACGAGAGTAGCCAACAAATACACACTTGACAGCTCTAGGAGAGAGCTTCTCCCGACCTAGAGAGACATCATGAACAAAAGCAACAGATCCAAACACACGAGGTGTAAGGGAGAAAAGATCCTTCTCGGGAAACGCAATCGAGAAAGGAATCTTCTCTCCCAACACAGACGAGGGCATGTGGTTCACCCAATAGCATGCAGTAAGGACAGCATCACCCTAGTAAGAGTGAGGAGCATGACTCTGTATCAACAAGGTTCTGGTAATATAAAGTAAGTGACGATGTTTGCGCTCGGCAACACCGTTCTGCTGAGAAGTATAGGCACATGAGGTCTGGTGAACAATGCCAAGAGATCTAAAAAACTCAGAAAGCTGTAAGGTGCAGAATTCTAAGGCATTATCAGTGCGAAGATATTTGACATTAGCAGAAAAAATATTCCCTACTTCATTAATAAATTATTTGATCATAGATCCAGCCTCAGACTTATTCTTCAAAAGAAAGACCCAGGTTAGTCTATAAAATTCATCAACGACAAAAAGATGAAAATGATGTCACTGATGATCAGGAACGCGACTCAGACCCCAGATATCTAAATGAAGGAGCTCAAACAACTGGGAACTGCTCCGACTCTGACGGGATGGAAAGGATGAACGATGATGCTTCCCAAGCTGACATGCCTCACACTGAAAGGAGGGTCTCGTGGAAATCTGAGGGAGAACATGGCATAGCTTCTGCAAAGGAAGGTGGCCAAAACGAAGGTGCCACAGATATGGATAGACTGGTCCAGTAGGTATAGTAGAAACACCAACATGAGAAGGTTGGACCAGTCTGTAGAGTCCCTACTGCTCACGGCCACTTCCAATCACCCTTCCCATGAGTATGTCCTGGAATACAAGACAAGATGGATCAAAGATGGCACGACAATGCAGATCCTTAGTAATCTAACTAATGGAAAGTAAATTCATCTGAAAGTCAGGAGTATATAGAACATTCTGAAGATGCATAGATGGCGTCAGATGTACCTCCCCTTGTCCTTTAATTGGTAAGTGGTCGCCATTGGCAATGACAACCCATCTACCAAGTGGTATGGTCTTGTAGGACTTCAGTTGTGCTCTGTCTCCACAAAGATGATGAGAAGCACCAGAGTCCATAATCCACTCTATCATATATGCACCATGACTACCAATGAATGCATAAGAGATACCTGAGGAGCTCGAAGAGGCTCTACATGTGGTTGATGTATCTGTAGTGGGGGTTCCTGCAGCAGGGGTCATAATCTCTCAAATGCGAGAGACAATATCATCCAGGCGAGGATCTTCCTGGGAAGCAAGAGTATCTGAAGGCTCAATCTGTTCAGGTACTTGACCAGAAACGGGATATCCATGTTTTTGATAGCATGTGATCCTCTGCATGCCCGATCGACGATAAAAAGTGCAAGGACCATGCAGACATCTACCGCCTGTGCCACGAGGAGTGCGTCCTCTAGACTGAGTCATCACTCCTCGACCACGAGAAGTTGCCATAGCTGACGAGGGCTGAGGAGTGGCCATAGGAGGCATGATAATCCGGCTGAATCGACTATATGCCTCCTCCATGGGAGGTATGGTAGCTCCAGTGAGAAGCTGAGTACGTGCTGCATCATACTTTGTATCAAGGCCGGCCATGAAAACTCCAGTCATTGTGGAGTTCCTATATGCCTTCTGCTGCTCAAGAGATGTCGTTATAGGCATATAGCTATGTAGCTTCTCAAACATGCCACGACGTGAACTGTAGTATACATGCAGAGGACGACCATTCTGCTTGTCCTTGTAGATGTCAAACTGTAACTGGAGAATCTTGGCCTCATTCTTTGCTTGAGCATAGGTGGAAGCCAAAGTGTCCCACATCGCCTTGGCAGTGGGTTGATTCAAAATATCATTGGCTATCTCTGTGGTGAGTGTCCCACATAGCAAAACACGTGCATATGCGTCATTTTGCTTCCAAGAAGCATTTTCCCCAATTTTATCCGTTGGCTCTGGATCTATCAGGATGTGCTCCTTATTGTTGCATTGCATTAGGGTGAGAAATTGCATGGACCACAACTCATAGTTGGTCCCAACCATCTTAGCGATGGGAGTCGGGCCCTTAAAGGCTCCAAACGAGAAAATATCACCCTTGTTCTCTGACATGATGGTAGAATGACGAAATAATGGAACTCAACTGGGGAGTAGACCGATATAGACGAGTCTACATGATCATATTGAGGATTGATTGTACATGTAGACTCCTATAACCAACCTCATCAATTGTTGTTGCTTGCTAGGGCCAGAAAACGTGATTTATATATCATAAATCACATTTTCCGGTCAAAATCAGACGGATTCAGACTGTACAATGACTTGCAGAGGGGCAAGGAAGACAACGGGAAGGCCGACGACAGCTTGTGATGCCTAGATGACGGTCGGGGAGGCTTGGCTAGCCCAAGCAGAGGCCTAGCATGACAAGAGTCGCAACCTGAAGGCCTAGGGCTACAGACTAGAGGATGGGGCGGCAGGTAGGGTTAGGGTTTTGTGGGGTATGAGAACTCCGGTCTAGGATCGTCGCTCTGAGACCATGTTAAGGGAAAAGAATTCATTGCTTTATGAGAGGCCCTAGGGTTCTCTTACATAGGAGAGAAACCTATGGGGCAAATTACAAAAAGAAGAAATAAGAAATAGAAAATAAGACAACGATAATAAAATAACTAATATCTTAACATTTCTTATTAGGGATATTTACACCCATAGCCCTGAGTAGTTTCATAATTACCCCGAGAACCCTCGATAAACACAAATTACATCCAGAACCCCGAATAACTGCTCCGTTTTACACCCATAACCTTCCATTAGTTTAATCCATTAGCTCAACCAAATAATTGAGTTAATCTAACCAATTATTGATCCAACGGTTGAGATTAATCAAAAAAGAAAGAAAGAGAAAAGGAGGTCGGCTTCCAGGGGGAGGGGGCTCGACTTGGGCTGGAGGGGGGGCAGCGCTCGACCTGGTCTTGAGGAGGTGTCAGTTGAGGGAAGCTGGTCTTGGCGGGGGTGGACTGTGAAAGGGAGTTGGGCGTGGGGGCTCCTCGTGGGAGGGGGGGGGGGGGTTCGAGCAAGGGCACAGGCGGCGGCGGGGGGGGGGGGGGGGGGGGGGGGGGGTTGGTGGACTTAGGGTAGGGGTGGGCGGGGAGCTTCCGCGGGGCTCGGGGTGTTCGGTGGCGAGCAGGGGCACAGGCGGCGGCGAGGGGAGGGGTTCAAGCAGGGGCACGTGCGACGACGAGGGGAGTGGTCTGTGGGCTTCGAGCAGGGATGGGCGAGGGGGCTTCTACGGGGCTTAGGGCGCTCGATGGCGAGCAGGGGCACATGCAGCGACGAGGGGAGGGTGGGGGTTTTGAGCAGGGGCACAGTCGAAGGCGAGGGGAGGGGGATTTGTGGGCTTCGAGCATGTGTTGGGGGGGGGCTTCCGCAGGGCTCCGAGGGGAGGGGGAGGGGCTTCGAGCAGGTGTAGGTGAGGGGGCTTCTCGGGCCAGGGGTTCCAGGAGGAACGGGGGGCGGTGGCTGGAGCTCAGGGGGGCAACTTGCCGGGAGGTGGAGGCACGTGGAGGGGGAGGGATGGAGCTCGCATGTTGGAGGCGGACACACGGGGCGGAGGGAACTGCTTGCCGAGGATGCGCGGGGCGGGAGGCCTTAGGCTCTTCGAAGGGAGGGGCATCATTTTATTTGATCTACAAATGGCATCATGTTATAAATATGATATGTTTTGAAGGGTAAATGTCAACATATGACTTTTTCCGTCATAGTTAACAGAGTATTTGGACGGAACTTCACATAGGGTTATGCCATGTAAAGGTTAAGCATTATTCGGCGTTCTGGCTGTAATTCGTGCTTATCGAGGATTCATGGGGTAATTATGAAACTACTCTGGGTTGTGGGTGTAAATATCCCTTCTTATTATGCATTATTTTTAGAGTAAGTTACACAAAAGTCCCTGTACTTTACATCCAATTTCAATGTCAAACGTAAACTTTTAAAAGTAACAACCAGTACCTTATGTCTTGTTTCGGTAACAATGTGGTATTTCGCTAACGGAAATAGGTGATGGAGGTCATCTTTTTTGACAGGAAGATGAAAATGCCCTTACAAAAGTAAATCCAACCCAAAATGGTCCACTTCCCCTCCCATGTGTTCCCTTCCCTCCCCCACATTTCTCTTCTCCCCAGAGGCGGAGCAAACACACGAGCTGTAACCGAGCTTCAAGGTGATAAAATATGATGAATGTGGGAGGCCCATCCAACAAAGAGAGTGCACACGGGCACACAATCTGTGGCGAGTTTCGACTCAGTGAGGCACAGACAGAAGGGGCATGCTCGTTTGGAGGAGAGAGGATTCACGAGAGCACAATCTATGGTCAAGCTTCAACTCGACGAAGTACGAAGAGCACATGCATGCTCGTATAGAGGAGCAAGGGAACGCGGGCATGAGAGCTGCATCTTAGCATCTTCTTGGAAAAGTACGGAGAGCACATACATGCTCTCTAGAGAAGAGAAGGCATGTGGGAGATACGGCCAAGCTTCGATTCAATGAGGCACATGAAGTGATCTTTTAAAGCTCGATGTTGATCACCACACATTTTAGAAAGCAGATATTATCTTCGATGTTGGACGGCTTGATCGGTGGCGCTGATGGCTACTAAGCTTTGGTGGTGGTTCTAGACCTCTTGTTAGCTGCAGTGGTCGGAGAGGGACAAAGGCCAAAATATCAGGTGATGTGCAACTTTTCCAGGCTGTCAGAGAAGATGCTCGGTAGATCGGGGCGGAGACCCTTCAGGTCTTAGCTCGCCTGGATAGAGGTGAAGGTGGTGCTACTCTTCGAGCTCCATTCAAAGATAATCGAGGACTGAACCGTATGTGTTACTATTCATAAGTGTTAATGAGCATCTCACCATTCAATGGGTTGATCGACAGTGCTCCAGATGGTGCTCCAGAAAGGCCTAATAGAAGACTTGAGTCTAGATTATATATAATCAGAACAGAGATGACTTTTAAGAACAAGAATAACTTTCTGAATCTGTTCAAAAGGAATTTGACGAGTTTTTACTCATGATTTGATAATGTGAAAACACTATGTGAATCAAATAGAATATGAAAACGAATTTCCTTCTTAAAGGTGCAACATTTCCACATCATTAGTATGTATTATATTCATTTAAACGCTTTTGAACCTTCTCCTATTCTGATCAAAGATCCAGCGAGCATATAATAAATCAATCAAATATCATATTCTTGTAACGTTCAATGTGCATTTTTTCTGAATTTGAATTGGATTTATAGGCGTTCCATCCATGCGATTGGTTCACGAATCTACATCCCTAATTAAATTTAATATGTAAATTCTTTCAGAGAGCTACTGGGTGAAAGATCACTCTATGTGCCTCGCCTAGTCGAAGATCGACAGCAGCTCGCGCTCCCGTGTGCCCTCTCTCCTCTAGACGAGCACATACACACCCTTCATACCTTGACCAGGAGGTGCTCGGATGCAACTCTCGCACTCGCGTGCCCTCTCTCCTCTATACAAACACACCTATGTTCTCCGTACCTCATCGAGTTGGAGCTCGTCTGCAACCCGCGCTCCCGCATGCCCTCTCTCCTCCAAATGAGCATTTCCATGCTCTCCGTTCCTTGCCGAGTCAAAGCTCTCCACAGCTTGCGCACCCACGTGCCCTCTCTCTATGAGGTGGGCCCTCCCACAGTCTTCATACTTCGTCGACATTGAAGCTCGATCATAGCTTACGTGTTCACTCATGCCTCCAAAGCTCGCATGAGAGAGTGTCTAAATAAATCCTAGGTGTGGAAGAAGAATGAGAGGAGGGAAGGGAAAGACATTTGGGATTTTGGCTTCACTTTAGTAAGGGCATTTTCGTCTATCCATCAAAAAAGATAACTTCTGTCACCTATTTCCGTCAGCGAAATACCACATTGTTATCGAAACAAGACATACGGTACCGGATTGTTACTTTTAAAAGTTCAGGTATGACATTGAAATTGGGTGTAAAGTTCAAGGACTTTTGTGTAATTACTCTTGTTTTTATTTGGAATTTCTAATTAATTATTATGGGTTCTATGCAAATTCCCCTGGAACTTTGAAAATTAGGAATACAACCCTTCAATATCCAGCATTCCTCATTTTCTAAGTAAACGTAACCTAAAGAAGGGTTCTTTATAGGGATTTTACCCGGTGGACCCTATAATCTTTGTCAATTACCTCTACGACCTTTGAAACAACTTAGTTCTCCCCTCGACCCCGTAAACTTGCTAATCTTTACCACAGGAACCCTGCGGGTTAACTCCCATCAATTCACCCATTAATTTTAATCGGATTTCGTGGAAAAGAGATGCGAGTTGCCCTCTTTATTTGATAAATTTACAAAAATACCACCTTCCTCCACCTCATCTTATTTCCCTTCCTCTTCCTCCTCCCTCCCCTTTTCCTCTGCCTCTGCCCCCACTGCCTCCTCTTCTTCCTCTGACTCCACCCCCAGCCTCCTCCTCCCTTGCACCATCCCAAGCGACCTCCTCCTCCTCCCCTTGCTCCTCTGCTTCCGCCCCTCCAAAGAAAGGAGAGTATAGAAATGTGCTATCTTGATGTTGACCGGCGAGGTACATGAGCACGGTGACATACCGGTGGCCACGAGCTGTTGGTTCACCTTGTCATGGAAGCAGTCGTGGTGTACATTGTACTTCTACCCGGGCATGTACATCATCACATGGATCGTCTCCACGTTCTCTGTCATCACTCGAATCCACCTGATTTGGTGGATGTTTCTCCCGGAAAAGGGGATTTTTTTTGGATTATCAATGTGGATTACCTTTTGGGAGGAAGGTCCATGCCGTGATCCGCCTCTCCATCCGGGCAACGACCTCGTCCTGTCGCTTCCGGAGGAAGAATCCCAAGCTCGTCCTCACCTAGCTCTCGATGCTCTTGCCGGATTCGTTGTCCGCTACCATGGACTTCTGCAGCTAGTCCTTGGCCAGCTTGATAAGGTGGTCGCACTCATCATGCGACATGAACCCCTCGTACAAGTAAGCCCTATGTTTGAAACATGAACCCCTCGTACAGGTACCATGCAGACCCGTGGAATGGGTGCAACTTCAGCGGGATCTCGAGGCTGAGCGCCTATGCCGACATCCTAAAGGTGACATTTATCTGGAATCCTCCGGGAGAGATCTATTTCACCTTCGAGGACAGAACGCCAGAGACGACGATGAGAATCGACGTGACAACGTCGGGGAAGATGCGGCTGGTGGCGTGGAACGAGGCAATCAAGGCGTGGAGCACCATGAATCGATTCAAGAAATATTCCATAAATCGATTCAAGAAATCAGAGAAAGCATGGTTTATCCGTGAAAATATTTTTTTTGTACTTTGGCAGATGGATGGAGATGAGATGAAGAGAGAGAAAATAAAGACGAGGAGGAAGAAGAAGATGAATGGAAGAAGAAGAAAAAGAGGAAGGAGATGATGAGGTGAGAGATCCACCGTGTAATGCTCCTCTGGTTAGATTAACCTAAGGTATTGATTCAAGTAAAGCTAAATTTAACGGTAGGATTCATGGGGTAATACGGAGCAAGTTTACGAGGTCGAGGGGGGAATTAGGTTGTTTCAAAGCTCGTGGAGGTAATTGACAGATTATAGAGTCTGTCGGGTAATTGACATTGAAATTGGGTGTAAAGTTCATGAACTTTTGTGTAATTACTCTTGTTTTTATTCGAAATTTCTAATTAATTATTACGGGTTCTATGCAAATTCCCCTAGAACTTTGGAAATTAGGAATACAACCCTTCAATATCCTGCATTCCTCGTTTTCTAAGTAAACGCAACCTAAAGAAGGGTTCTTTGTAATAACTGACATACTTTACAGGGGCCTTTTTGACAATATGATGTTTGCTGGAGTATTTTTGTAATTCTAATTTTTCGAAGGGATCTCTATATGTGAGAAGGACCTTTTGTGCGATATTGACGTGTCATCTCTTTCTTTCCCGTTTATTAATATCTGGGTCATTGGGGGAAATTAAAGGTCCATTATTAATCTTCTGTTCAAAGAACTGTTTTGCATATTAAATATTGAGGCCATTTTAAACGGAAGTGCTGGATATCTTTCTGCAAAAAAATCGTTTTTCCATTACGAACGTATCAAATTAATGGATCTGGAAGCACTGATTCAAATACCATATCAGTCGCAAAGCCTGAAGGTCTACCAGGCACGCGATTAATGACAATCACTATTCTTTTGACCACTGTTCGAAAATATATATACATATGGCAACAGTATTTAAAAGCCTCATTTAAGAAGGTAGAACATCTTTCAGATATAGAAACACGCCTTTCAGTTTCAGATATAGAATCAACAAAGATTCTCAGTTTATAATATCACACTGCAGTTTGCGTGCATGTTCAAATGTCCAGGTTGGGCACCAGTTGCAGGGATGGGTGGGACCCTGTCGTGCTCTTGCAATATCAATTATATCCTTTTTTTAATATCCATCGTGCCCCTACATTATTACAGAATTACGGTTATGCAATTTTCTAATATTAACTTTGCCCCTACTTTACATTAACTAAAAGGTAGAATAGTGAATTTTGTAAGAATATAGGAGCACAACTGATATTACAAAAAAGGGGCGTAAGTAATACTGTAGAAGCTAAAAATGGCACAAGTGATAAAATACCTAAAAATTAAGTACCAATTTATGAATAGATATCTTCTAAAAATAAACAAAACAATTTAGTTGTAATTAAAAATAATTAAGAAAATCTTATGTTTTAAAAAGTATACATATTAAGGTGTAAGCAATACCTCGGTTTTAGGAATGAAAATATCTAAATCGATGTCTAGAACAAGGTTTTAAAAATCAAATCGAACGGGCCCGTTAAACCAAGAATCGGAAGAAAAATGGTCCAACCACCCAATCAAACCCCGGTTGGATCGCATAAATACGGTTGACCATTTTTTTTAATAATTTAATAAAATGCAAACTTTTAAAAAATTATTCATAATCTAGTCTGATTCTAAAGAATAGTATAGTACTACTTTATCTCTTCTCTTTATGTATGTGTCAATGACTACCTCTCTCTTCCCACAATGTCTACTTCCAATAATAACAAACGAAGAAGACATTGTCATAGTCTAGTATGAGATGCAGCAAATTAACAATACTTGTCATTAATTAGAGCTTAAATGATTTTAAAATTGTTAATTTTATACACCACACATATGTATTTATATGAATTTTATAAATAATATGTATTATTCCCTTTTGAGTTTTTTAATAATATGTATACTCCTAACTTTTTAGCAATTTGAATTGTGTTCTCGTATTCTTTAAAAAATCACAATCTTATCTTTATGTTTGTATAATATAGGAGCAGAAGTGTACAAATAAAAGGTCACTAATATGCCTTTTATAAAAATATAGGGATACAAATGCAATTGTAAAAATATGGGTATAAGTTTTATAGCAAAAACTTGGAAGAGCATGAGTATACAAACCCTCTAAAGATATAATATATCATTTTTCATATTTGTTCGTATGATATACTAGTCTAACTTGGTTCAACCCGATTAAACAATACGAATCAACCCAGCAATGCAATAGTTCGGTCTTTTCCGATTTTCATAAACTGTTGAGTATCAGCAGTTCTACCGATTGATCCCATTAGCCCAACCATGAAATCAATAAATTGATACCCACCCGATTTGATGTCCGATTTGATTTTTAAAACTTTGTTGCATACCAAAATAAAAGTGTTTCGTTTCAAAACAAAAAGTTGATGTTCACATTTCAGCCAAATTCATAATGAAAGCTTAACGGACAAATTTCAACCAAATGTCATAGAAGAGTAAATCTTAAGGTCCTTCCAATAATACACATCTTTAATAAGACACATCCTTTAACGGACCAACATTTTCTTAAATTGTATTGGTGCACTAAAAGATAATATCTATTTAGAAAAAGATAAGTCAGGATTATTATAAATTGGACTTCGTATGAAAATAAGTGATATGTGATTTCTCGCACGTTTTATTTTATTCGTTTTCTAAAACCGCTAAAACCATCTGTTACGCTAGGGTTAAATTAGATGTAATACCACATACAAACCAATTGATAAAAGTAAACTAGGATGTCCCCGCGCTTCACGGTGGAAGAAAAATGATTAAGATAGATTAAGAGTAAAGGAAATAAACATAATCTTCAAATTTAGGTTAATTTCTCAATACAATAATTTCAATATTACAATTCTTCGAAATGGCTACACTTAAATTCTTTGTAAATATTTATGCGAATACATACAATTTATAAATAGGGATATGTTTAAGATTTCAAACTTATTTTAATAAATTATGCTTTTTTGAGATTTTGTGAGGTTTGTACTTAAAAAGTTTGTGATTATGTTTGTATAATATTTTTAATTATTAAAAAAACACTAAATGTTGGAAATAATGACTTCAACAACACATAATTTAAAAAATAATCAGATACAAAATTAAAATGAAAAGAAATATTATTTGAAAAAGTGCACCTATATTTTTAGGTAGTATTAATTTTCTCATAGCAGTTGTTGGCAATAAATTTTCTATATCACACCAGTAGCAATGGAAGAAGAATAAGTTCTATTATGGTGACAATATTAAGAGCATATGTACATCAACGGTTAATTATATCTTTTCATTTTAAGAAATCTATCTATCAGTACCATCCGTTATTTTAATATATATCGTTTATTTAATTGAAATTTGAACTATTTTAATAATTTACTACATCCTTTAGTTTATATGCATAATTAGTTTTTGTTACCTATAAATTTTGGTATTGGAGTTGATTATGTTAATAAACAACGACCATGTAAAAAAGATCTTGGAAATTTATTGAAATTACTTGAATACAGTAAAAACATTCTGTGGTATGAGAAAATTTGTGTAGAATAATTTAAAATGATAATATATTTTGAATATGGTGATAATGATTGATAGAGAGATGTGAAAAAGGAAAAGAGTTAAAATGAATAAAAAGAAGAGGGGATGGTAATATGTTTACCATATAAATTTTGCTTAATGTAATTTTTTTAATATTTGACGTTAAATGATATAACAATGGTTATTGAATGATACTTTATTTTTTATATCTATTTCTGATATATAGTCTTTGAAATTTGAAGTTAGTTCTTTTTCTTTCTTCAATAAAAAATATTATGGTATTCTGAACTACAACACCAAACAAATTACTTACGAAATATATATTTTTTAAAGATTTCTTAGAAAAATCATTTTACTAAAATTTATATTAATATAGATGGTGCATTCAGAGAGAAAAGTGGGTCAGAGAGTGGGTGAGTTTGAGAGAGAGAGAGAGAGAGGGTCTTAGGAGAAACAGGTTTATAAGGTGTGTTGAGAGAGAGAGAGATCGTGGTAGAGAGAGATGGGGAGAGTGGGTATAAAGGGAGAGAGAGAGAAAGAGAGAGAGAGATGGAGGGGGGGGGGGGGGAGATCGTGGTAGAGAGAGTGGGAGGGCCGATGGAGTGAGTGGAGATAGAGAGAGAAGTGTGAGTAGAGAGAGAATGTGCATGTGGGAAAATGGGAGAAGGGCAAGAAGCCACGTGTCAATCGCTGGGTAAAAGACCCAGCTTTAAATAAAGTAATAGATATGCTATGGTTAAATTAGATTTTCTGTAAACATAACAGCAAGCACGTGTCTTCGATGCATACATATAGATGTATGACCTTTAAGATTACAAAATCATTACTAAGTAGGAGAATGCTTCATGGTATTTTTACCTCGAACATAATGTTACCCTTCAATTATTCTAAAACCAAAGTATATTTCAAGTTATTTGTTTATTTCAAATTACAAGATGCTAATTTACCATCAAGTAAAGACTATAGATAACCATTTGTATCTAATTAATATCAATGAATGCAATATTCATTGAGAATATAAAGAAGCGACCAACGATATTATTTATTTTTATATTTTACCTACTTAATATATAATAAAAAATATTACATTCTTCGTTGACATGAGCCAATTTCAATATCGTGATAATAAATAACCGATAATCTTATCATTTTAAATGTAACCAACAGTATGATTTTTTCTGTAAGAGCAACGCACATGTATGCACTAGTTATTTTTGCATGATATCCTCGTTCAATAGAAATTGGATAAAAAACTTCATGTAATTTCATTCAAACAAAAGGTAAAATAAGTCAATTGAAAAACATAGTCAATATATATCAATATAGACAATATTTGTTGTCACAGTTTGCTTACCTTTTTTCTTCTACAATTGATTAAAAGATTTTCAAATCGAACCGGACATCAAATCGTGCATGTATCAGTTTTGGATTTTAAGATTGAACCAATTGGGTTGAGCAGTCGAAACAGTGATGATGCCAACATTCATAAGAACCAGAAAAATCGAACTGCTATATTTTTGCTTTGGTTCACATGGTGCAGCCGGGTTGAATCAGATTATACTGGTATATACAAATAAATATGAATAATACTGCACCGTATATTTAAAGTATTTGTACATGTGTTCCTTTCCAGTTTTTCCAATAACACTTATACCTATTTTTTTTAAAATTACATGTGTACCCTATATTTTTACAAAACTCGCAGTAGTGGCATTTTACTAGTACACTTGTGTTTCTATATTATAACAACAACATAAGAAAAATATTGTGTTTTTTTCATAATATAAAGGTACAAGTGTAACTGCTAAAAAATTAGGGATATAATTGTTATATAAAAACTTGAAAGGGCATAATGAATAAATTTAATCAATTTCATATAAATATGTATATACCAGGTCTAAAATTAACAATTTCAAAACTATTCAAATTCTAATGAATGACAAGTGTTGTTATTTTACTTCTTCTCATAGTGTAGCTATGATATTTTCTTCTTTACGTTGAGGCATCATTTGTTGCGGTTCGAAGAGGACAATCTTATGCACAACATGGGAAGAGAATAGTAATGGTCATAAGATAGGAAGGAAGAAGCAATATTGGGTCATTAACACGTATGGAAGGAGAACAAATGAAAGAGTACCATGTTATGGGTTAGAATGAAATTAGTCAATGAATATTTTTTGAAATTTTGCATCATATTAAATAACCAGATTTTTTATAAAAAAACTGAATGGTTGATGATGTGGTTTAATTCAATTTGTTTACCCGAGTTTCGCAGTCCAACCAAGGTTTGGGCGGTTTTATTTTCTAAGTAAAAAAATCAGGTGGTTGTACTATTTTTTGTTGGTTCTAGATTTAGCCGGTTAAACCAACCCATTCGATTTGTTTTTTAAAACATTGATTGACTATACTTGAGATCTAATTAATTGATTTCATTTTATTTTGTATTATTAAGTATGATCAATTCAACATGTATGAGTTTAGAAACATGATTATGGTGAAAATGATATTAGTTTAGCTTTTTACGTGTCAAAGTCTCGTGGGCTCAAAATAAGGCATTTGATAGAGAACCAAAATCATTACAATCTTGACGTGTTGAATTACATATGATCTTTATTGATTATCAATTACAGGAACCAAAACGCATTCATTTTGAATATTTTTGCAACATAATCTGATGTTTATTGTTTATATATAATTCATTGCATAATAATCATGTATAATTTGAGTCATAGAGATAAGCAACCTTCAAGTTACAATAGTTTTCTTCTTTCAATTTATGTAATAATTTACTACGCACATAATAAAATATATGATCATTGGAATATTAACCAAGTAGTTGCCGTTATTTGTCACAATAGCTTATTTACCATTTGTCAAAGGAACTTTTAATGGGGCGTTCATTTTTTTTGGAATAAAGAGTAAATAAGGGAGCTTTATAGCTTCCTATTCATCAAATTTCCTATTCTATTGCTGAATAATCATTCATTCGCCTTTATTCTTCCATGTTGTTTTAAACTCCTATTAACATACATGTAAATACCACTAACTTGCATGAATCAACAATCTACCATTGATGCATTAATACTGTGTAAGTACATATATTTAAACCCAAAATAAAAGAATAAAGAAAAGAAAAATAAAGGAAGTATCAAAGATACCGACTGACCCTGAACTCCGAGATCAAGTCAAATATTGACTAGATCGACCAGGAATAAAGTAGAAGGAGATAGGGTAAAATATTATACAAACATATCCACAAAACCCTAATTATTTTGTGTACAATATACTATATGAATAGCCTAATATTACACTATTTTATTTATCATTATACACACCTCAAACAATAAAGTTTTTAACATAAAACTTGTACATAATGATGTATAGAAAATAAGAAAAATATTAGCCAAAATAAATCATGCACAGTGCACATGGTATCACTCAGATGAAAAGTCATAAACATAAGTTCATTGATCAATATCTACTCCATATAAACTCAAAATGAACCAAACTCACCTTCATTGTATTAAAATTAAATTATCTATCAAATGAATGTAGTTTAATTGGAATCGGAGTTAAGATGTAAAAGCCGACTTTTTGAGGTATTTTTTACTTGGGCATCTGTATATAAAACTAATTATTTATTTTATCTTTATATTTTTAATCACTTTATATTTTTAGATAATTGTACATATTATATAATATCTATAAATAATAGAAATATAAATTAAAAGCAATTAAAAATATCGAAAATACTTAATACAACTAAATACACATGTATAATATACATATCTTATAGATACATGTAATTATTTATACACATAAATAAAATTATTAAAATACTATAAAAATATGTAAATATATATTACATAGTATTATAAATATATAAATTATGTGAATGTAATATTATATATGGAAATCATAAAATAAAATAGAAATAGAAATACACAACATACAGTTATATAAACATATATATAATAGTGTAAAATAATAGACTATATCAAAAAAGGTTGTAAAAATAAATAAAAATAATAAAAAATAGTTTATAAATAACAAACATTTTTCATGTTTTGATTACTTTTAAATAAAATTATTTACTATTTTATTTTTAATTTTCTTCCATTTTTATTTCTATCTTATCCTGTAGTGAGCTCGCATGGCCCATGTTGACCAATCAGTGTGCTCAAAGTGTTGACCTGCCTGGTCAACACCCCCTCGTACGAATCCCAACCACCCAGTACTGTCAGAATAAACGAGAAGCCTCTTTTCCAAGGTTTTTCATGCCAAATCCATGCCTCTATTCACCTCGATTACTTCATCAACTTGTGCATGACACCATATTTCATCTCACTAAGTACATAGACTCCCCCAACCCTCTTCGATTTGCATGCAATCTCGATCAAAGTGCACCCTCTTCGTCACTTCTATAAAATCCTAGAAACCTCCTCCATCTCTTCCTGGTCCTCTTTGAACTTACGTAACCACGTTGATTGCTTGCTGGAGAGGTACCCTTGTGATAAGACACAAACCCCTGTCGATCTGAGGTGAGGATAAGAGGAGGACGATCCGGGCGCCGATGGAGCTCTGACAAGTCTCTCTACTCCCACGTCATTAACATCAGGTTTGAGCTGTTAATTTTAGGTCTTTAGCTATGCAATTTTATCTCTAGTGTAATCATGTTTCTAGTTTCAATCCATTTCATCTTATTTTACTTAAAATCCAAAATTAAAGTTCATTAGAGCCTTCAGCTCTGGCCCTTTGTTCCACGGAGAAACATCCATTGTTCTAACCTCCAGACCATCTCACATCAGTCCCTGTCATGTTCTCCATCATATGAACCCCCAAATCACCTGATCTTACTTAGATCGAGGAATCAAATCTCCTCTTACACTACAACACTAGAGACTCCACCCCTTCATCCCCTTTCTGTTTATCAACTTCAATCTGGGTCGAAGCGATTTGTCCTCTAGCCCTCCATCTTCATGTGACTCCATCTAGGGTGGATTGAAGTAGAAACTCAGTCCCATGTGGTCAAAGAAGAAATTGACCTCCATGCCTCCTCTGACAAGGCTCGAAGCTATTTGAAGGCATCAATCGCTGTGGAATGTAGCCAGGAGTCTTTTGCACCTCTCACGAGCGAGAGAATTGGCCGGAGGACAAAGGAATCATCGGTCAAATCTTAGTATAGGGAACGCTCTTCCATGTTCTTGCTGAGCACTAGGATCCTTTGGATGAAGGACTTGGCTCAGATCTAATTTAGGCTATTGATTAAAGATGATGCGGTACCTTATCTAAGTCGTCAGATCATAAGCGGAGCGTAAGTGGACCGTCAAATCAGATGCGCATGCCCTACACGCCTCGTGCTTGTATATTTGCATCTGAGCCCTCTATATTTTTTATATTTTATTATAGTCCTGTAATTATTAAGTGCATTGTAAAATATTTAGGATATTTTACATATGGGCATGAACTTCCTTGTATTTGCAAATAGGTCCTTGCTAGCTCAACTCACATGGTTTCCCACGTGAGGGTTTTTGTTATTTTGTGGATTTAATCCTAAACTTTACAGACCTATTATGAAATGAAAGTTTAGTTTATTTTAATTGCAAATAGGTCCTTGTTGTACTATATATTTTATTTTGTGTAATTTATTTCTATTAAATATTTCTTTTATACCCAAAATTTTAGGAACATTAGGATAGATGCCTAGAACATAGATCTTTTACATGTATTTTTAGCGGTTTTTGACCTATTATTTTATGTACATAATTAACCTATTTTATTTTATTTCTTTTTCATTTGTCTTCTTTGATGAAAGTTCTATTAAAATGCACAAAAATCCAAATCTAAATTGAGCTTGAAATCAAAGAAACTAATTGAGTCAGAGTCTTCACTAACTAATTGTATAAAATTTGTCTTTTTTGTATTTATTTTATTTCTTCTTTTTCTTACTTAATAAAAATCCAAAAAAAAAGATTTATGTGTAAATATTTATCTTTGATTTTATCCTTTTTCAGATTTTATCTAGTTTAAAAATGATAAAAAATTAAAAAACCCAAAAATCAAGGTGTTCTATATACATGTGATACCCCAAAAATACCACTTTGTGCAATTGATCGATTTTGATTTTGGTGTCTTTATGAAAGTCGTAGATCTCATCGAGACGAGCAACTTTCATGAAGAAAAATTTTTGATCAGAGGTCATTTACTATTTTTTAGGTATTAATATTTTTATTTATTTTCTAATTTTTATTGGGCTGACACATGGCAACCCCTGGAGCCACCACGTGTCACCCATTTTTGGATTTTATTTTCATTTCTTTTTTATAAAAAAGTACAAATAATTTTTAAAAACCATCGCACGTGCGGAGCACGTGCCCTGCACGTGCGTCTCCAAAGCCCTTCCTCCTTACGCCACGTGGCGCTACCAGGGACGTCTGATCTCGGCCGATCGGACGGCACCTGTAGCCCGTCGTCTTCCTCCCCCTTTCCAGAATAGGACGGCGGCGCCTCTGCAAAGCCCGCCGCCCTTCTCGCGCCTGATCACTGCCCCCCACGAATCTCTGCACCCATCTCTGATCTCCGAGTATGTCATCTCTTCACCAAATCTCATCACCGATTGTCCAATATCATCGAATCCTGTCGAATCAAATCACCCCCATTTCCTTCTCCGGGCAACTCGCATCCTCTATTTAACTCTCAGTCGCCCCGCATCGTCCCCCATCCGCCAACTGCACACAAGAAGGGGGCTTGGGGTGACAACCCGACCTCCTTCTTCTCCGGTGTGATCCGAGTGATCCTCCCTCATTGTAGCGACGACCTTCTCCTTTACTGCCTTGCTCCGGCCAGCTGTCAAGCCTCCATCAATCTTCATCAACTACGCCTTCGTCGTCAACCACTACAATGTTCTTCTCCTGCAACAATGCTACTCCAACTTCAGCCATGCCCAAAATCTCCATCGACAACCAACGTCTTTGCCACCAGGAGCTCTTCACATCTCCGCCTTACGCCTTTGATGCTCTCCTCCACCGGCCAACGCAGCTCTGCCACAGGAAGCTTCCGCAGTCGGTCGCCACCGAGCACCGTTCTTCATCAACATCTTCACCAGAGCTTCATCGACACCTCTCCTTCCGCCGAAGTCCTGGGCCTTCGTCACCAGCCACCGTCATCAACATCGCCAGCCCGCAACGCCTCCTCCACCGCGCATCATTCTAGCCGAAGACATCCAGTTGAAGACCTCGGTCCTCCCTGACCCAGGAGCTCAGCCCCTTCCAACTGCTCCGCCTCGCCACTGAGCGGGAGGCCCGAGGCCCCCCACACATGTGTGAGGCACGTTCGCCCGAGGGGGACGTCACCCATCCACAGGGTTACGTGCTGCGCACGTGACCTTGTGGGCAAATTGTAGAACTAGCCTTCAACCTTCTCATATTTACACCAAAGTCCAGAGCCAGAGGTCACGTCCCTCTGGCAAAATTGCAGAATCCCTCCATGACTTATTGGTAATTACAATATAGTCCCTCTTCTACATTCCCTACATTATTTTTTTAATTATTGCAGAATTACTCTTGTTTCCCCCCTCAATTTTAGACCTCTATATTGCTTATTATTTAAAAAAACATTTTGTTCTACAACTAATTCTCTACATTATGGAATATTTTTGACATTTTTTAATCAGTGGTTAATTTTTAATTAATTGTTTCGTGGAAAATTGCTTATTTTACCCATTTTGTGCTTGAATGTTCACAAGTAATTAATCATTGCTCTAAAAAATACCAAAAATTCAGAGATTGTAGAATTAACTGTACGTTACATCGTGCACAAAAAGAAATTTCATTTGCATGCATGATTTTGCTTGTAAAAATCATTTTGCATATTTCGATCTTTGATTTTAATAGGTATTAAATCACATATTTTCGAGGTTTAAGATTTTTCTGAGATCGATCACTTAGTGATAGATCTTGTGGATAATTTTATCCCTTGAAAATAATTAGGTTCAATATTTATTACAGTTAAAAATTGAAATTCACTGTGTTTATATTCATAAATTCATAAAATATTTATTTTGCATCCAAAAATTCCAAAAACATTCCAGTGAATTCATTTCATCGTAATTATCATCTTGGCCAAGTTTCATATTTTTTAAACATTGTTTGATTGACATTCATTTTCTAGTCCTTAAAATTGGCCTAATTTGCATTTTGCATTCCAAATTACATTAAAAATTACAAAAAAAAACCGCCTCGAAAATCGTGCATGAACTTTGATAGATAAAATTCTATGTTGTTCCTTTACCTCCTTTAGTTCGGCCTTAGGACTTGCCCAAGTAAAATAAACATAAAACCACATTGAAAAATTTACTAAATTAATTGTGGTTATTTCTTGATCGATTCCGATAACCCACCTACAATGAAACAACACATTAATTTAAGTGAACGATAATTCACTTAGATTTAATCGAGGGCATTTCAGGACTCGTCGGATGGCACCGTTGCTAGGGAGGCAAACATCTTAGTTTTTTGTCTATTTGTTTTTCAGTTTTTCGCATTCGGGTAGTCTGACCCCCAAATTTTTCATTGTAAATTTTCCATTTTTCTGCATTTATTTCTATTTTATCTTCACCACTTATTTTCTTGTTTTATTTTTTTTTATTAATTTTTGTGTTACTCTCTTAAAACCTCTCTCTTATTTTTTCTTGCGAGGTACCCGTTGTACGTGGAGCAGTTTTTAGAAACCGAAGCATCTTCACCAACTTCTGAAAAGGCGCATTAAAAATTAAGATCGAGTCGAGTCGTGAGAGAGCGTAGAGTCTAGGATTTATTTTCTGCAATTTTATTTTCTGTAATTAATTGCTCATTTCTAGCGGTATCCGTTTGGACTATTGCATGTGTAAAAGACCTTTAACTTTTTCTGTGGTGTGTCGTGGCCTATTTCACTCTCTGATGAGGGTGGGGCCAGACTTGAGTGGCGCTTAGGATAGGCCTACACATATAGCTATTAGAGCTTCTTAAAATTTTGATTGTGCTCGTAAACCTAGGACCACATTTCACTTTAATTGAGACGCACAGTAGATTGTTAAATTTAGTCAAATTCAACTCAATTCTTCCCAACTAATATAACTTTCTGCTAGGTGCAATTTTTATCAGCTTGCATTCATTTAGAATAAATTTTCAATTCTTGTATTGCATCCCACATGGAGATTGCGAGGAGTCACTGTAAGTCTTCTAACTGAGCATACATCATCATTTTTCGCGTGCATCGGCTTTTCCCAAATTTCTCCCTCATGTTTTGTCACATAATATTAAAAGGAAATTAGGACTGGACGGTAGACGTGCATTTGTGCTCACCTTAAATTTTCAATGATAGCCTAATTAAAATCAGGATTGCTAAATATAACCGATTTGAAATAACCCATAAAATCAAGAATTTTTGTGGGAGAGCAACCCCGACCTTGGATTCTTTTATTTTTCTGAGTGAGCGAGAGATGACACTTAAGTCTAGAGCCCAAACCCAGATTTTCATATTGACTACTGATTAAATAAAAACGATTAGCTACTTCTCAGTGACGATCTACGTGTAGCCGGTAAACGGTCCGGATTTCCTTAGCAGAGTGAGTGGTTTAAAGGACACTACGTAAGGCTCCGTCCTTAAGTAACATGGGTAGACATTTTACGGTCCGTACTTACACCCATACTGACTGAAAGTAGGTGCAACTAGTCATAAGAATTCATGTCAGTCATTAAGAAAATTGCCGGCACCTAATAGCTCGCTATTTTTTTTCCAAGATTGATTTATCACCAACTTAAAATTGAAAAGATAATTGCCGAACTCTTACGGTTTCATTGTGTGAGTTGGTGAACCTGGGGATTGATTTGTTTTTGTATGCGTAAACCGATTTCGAAGATAAAAGCCGCACACTTGTGCCATCAATATCCTTGATAAAAAATTCTTTTATATATCCCGTGCACCGAGATCAACTATGCCAACTAATAAACCTCCTTCGAAGATTATGGAACTTTTGTCCAAATACCCTCCAGATCCGTATCATGAAAATGAGTTCTTCTCGGTCAAATCCAAATCATCATTCATTTCAGCTCTTTCAAAAAATGACGGAACATTTATCCAAGAATCCATCAGAGCTATACTATGAAATGAATTCATCTCCGTTAGACCCAAAGTTTCAAAACCTCCTCCAACTAGACATCATCCAACTTCCAAAAGAGACTCTCGACCACCAATAGATCCAACACTCTCTACAAATCCGATCTACTTCATGAATAAGAATCCTTTGTATTCGGATCATACAAACCAACAACCAATTGAGGTCTTCACTTCTTCATATGTCAATCCTCTCTATTCCGATCATACAATCCATCCTTCATATTCTGTAAATGTTAATCCATCATTCATGGGAGATTATAACCACATGATCGAATTTAACACTTCTTCACATCTTCCACCGTCCCCACCCTTGAACACAAATGACCGGTCATCATTTTGGATTGACCATGACAACCCCATCTTCAGACATGACACTCATACAAAGAACTGCACTGATGACATCGACACACATAAAACCCTGTATGGTGACTCCACAATATCAAGGTCCGACTAATCATGATCAAAGGAATGAACTCTACTCAAACCAACTCCACCTGCCTTAATCACATGGTTTCTATCCTATTGAGCAGATACCTCCATGATTTTAGAGGAGAAATTTTCAGAAGATAAAGATCATATATTTGATATTCAAAGAAGATCTTCTCCTAGCTCATACATGAAAGTGGAAGATGAAATGATTGGATCTCAAGATGGAAAACAAAAGAATACTCGTAAAACTACACAAACTGCTCCTAAAATTTCTTTGGAGGATGACATTTGGAGGATCACTAAGAGATATGAATTAATAGAGGAAAAATTCAGAAATTTTACTGACCGACTCAGTTTATTTTATGGAAACTCAGGCATGAAAGTGGAGGATGAAATAATTGCATCTAAAATTGAGAACCTCGAGGATATTCAGAAACCCATGGACTATGCTCACCCTAAGGATGACTCTTACAGCAGCACCTCTGCATATTACTCCCCTAGGAATATCTCTGACTCCGATTCTCACTCAATACATCAAAGCCCCTGCTCATCTACGGAAAACACCACATCACCACACCACACAGAAAATACCAAAAAAATTAAAATATTCAAAAACACCGAAAAAATTGAAAATCCAGAAAAATATATAAAAATTGAGACTGAAGAAGATCTGAAGAATTTAGATCATGCTTTACGGGAAGCACTGGAGAAAAGACTGATTTTTGAACTTCCCTTTATACAGGCCATTGAACACTTCCCCAACCTGAAAGGATTTATAATGAACAAATTAATAATAAAAAAGTCGAGCAAGATAAGAACAAAGACCAAAAGACATATCTTGTTAATGGCCTCCTCCTTGGTGTTGAGGAGAAAGACCAAGAGCCGCATAGTGAAGTGGTTGCCCAGATTTGACTGTGGAATTAAAGACACAATTTTTACCCATGCTCAAATTGATGATGACTCACCAATTAATATCCTCCCGACCTCTGTATTTCATGAACTCAAATTCGGACCTATCAGGAAGATACGAGAGATCGTTCAATTAGCTGATCGATCGATAAAGCGACTAAGAGGAACCATTTCGGTCATCATTACATTCCCAGGTTCTTCGCTCAAAGTAGACTTCACGATCATTGATATTGAGTATCAAGGAGAATTCACCCAGTCTCCAATTATTCTCGGAAAGCCTTTCTTAGCATTGCCTAAGGCAATTATTGAGTGTGAGACTCGAGAAATCAATTTTACAGCATTGGAAGCACTTCGATCTCACCCAGTCTTTGAGGAACCACGATTTTTTGAGGCAACCGACGAAGTACTCGACAGTCGTAACCATCAAGCGTTAGAAGAGCCCTACCCCACTGCTACACCTAAGATAGTGGTTGTTGATGAGACTACTGGTTTAGAGACTCTACCTCATGTTCTATTCCCAACTGCTCTTACCATGGAAAATCGAATATATGACTCCTACGATCCTGAGACTTATGCATGGTCGCATCCTGAGTCAACCTACTCTGACGGCCTTGATCAAATCAACTCGACACAGGAATGCTCCAACATCAAATCAATTGAGAACGAACATGCAGAGACTCTCCCCACTATTTCAATTCATGCGGATCTCACCATAGAAAAATGTTTCTTATATGATCTCGAGACATATGCATGGGCTCACCCTGAGTCAACCTACTCTGACTACCTTGAAAAAATCAATCCAACTCAGGAGTGCACCAACATTAAGAAGATTAAGAACAAACATGCAAGACGAACACCACCCAAGGAGCAAAATGTCAATGATTATTCATCTGGAGACTCAAGTGGATCAACACCTTCACGAAACAAAATGCATGCTCCTTCATCTAAAAAGAAAGTCACCTTTGACCTTCCGGAAGAGAGATCATCTGATGATCCGTCATCAGTTCCAGAAAAGGTAATCGACATGAGTGAGGTCTGTTCAGCAGTTCTAAAACCATATCTTCGCAAAGATCCAAACTTCGATTCCCGTTGGACGACTCCCGTTCCTCACTATTATTCATCCAAAGCCGATGCTCCTGGTTTCATCAAATATATTGGAATAATTTTTTATGAGCTGACTAAGACTAGTGCTTCAGAGTATTCATCTGAGGACAAATCGCTTGATCCCAAAAAGGAACAAATTCTGAGAAAACAACTAAAGAAAAAACTAAAAGATAAGAATATCTGGAGTTCCTCTACGTTCAAATACTATTCCTCTGAGGATAACTCCGATGATGGTTGCCTTTCATCTGAGTCATACGCTTCATCTACTATCCAACATGATTTATCCGAGGACAATACTGACAATAGTTGGGAATCATATGCTTCATCTCCTTCTCATCATTACGATCTCCCACCACAGGCTCACAAGAAGATCGACCGAAAACAACCTTAATCATCGACTACCCACCCTCCCTCCCGACCACATCGGTCTCCTTGTACATCTTCTTCCTCTACTTAGGCCAAGGCCTAAGTATAGGGGTGACCGATGCCATCTGTACATACCATTCTCCCCATCTCACAATCTCCTCATTTTCACCCTTCTTCCATACTTAGGTTGATCAGAGCCTAAGTATAGGGGGAACCGATGCTCATCTATATATACTCTCCTCATTCACATATTCCGACCACCTCATCTTCGCTCTTCTTCTATACTTAGACCATTCACAACCTAAGTATAGGGGGGTGGACCAATCTATCTTTTTCTTTTTCTTTTTCACTCTCTTACGCTTAGCCCGAGCTATGTCTTCTTTACGCTTCTTGTGCTCTGAGGACAAACACTCGCTAAATATAGGGGGTCTGTATATATACCATGTATATATTTTACCCATATCTCGTACTTTCAAGTAAGTCTATATGTATTTAGGGGGTGGGTAACTAACTTGAAAAAAAACAAAAAAATAATGAAAAGAAAAAAGAAAAAGAGTTTTGCTACTAACACTAACTGTGCCTGACCAATTTTTTTTGAAAAAAGGCTTCTTATTCATTTTTGCATTGAAAAAACTTTTAGAAAAACCCCTTACATAAAAAATTAAAAAAAACTTGTGTCTGCATTTCACACACCTGCACTTCATCCAGCATTACATTCATTTGCATTTGTGAAAAGTCATTGGGTTCTGAATCGAGTTATGAGCAGAAACCGAGAGTGATCTGGACTTGATCTTAATCCACCTAATTTTCAGAGGAACTTCATCGAGGAATGGGATTTTAGAAGCTTCAGGTCTCTGACTTAATTCTTCGAGTTCAACATGCCAATGTGCATCAATTGACTCTTAGTGTCTAACCCAGTCTCTTCATTCTGGGTATAACTCTGGAATAAGGAATTAATTTGTACTCTCACACTATGTACTTAGCTCAACTCGTACGGGGTGTTGGAAGACTGTGTGAGTTTCTTTTCTAGTAGTGTGGAAATCTAAAGACCAGAGTACGGGTTGAAATAACGCTTCGGAAAATGGATGGACGACTGGGCACAATTTTTTCTCTAAGACCCCAAAACATGTACGGAAAAAAAGATTCTATATCTGTAGGGGCATCACAAGATCCAAGTAGAACCACCAAAAATCCAAATACAAAGAAGCATTCTACCAAATAAATACCTGACCAAAAAAAGGTCTAAGCTTTAAGAAAACATGCAGATCTTGGTGGAGACTTGTCTAAACTGGTCGGCTTCACAAGGAGAGGTGACTACACTGGCCACCCTCCAGTTCTTTTCTCCTTCTTTTATCTTCTCCCCCATTTCAATTGTGAACACATCGCGACAGACCTTAGAAGGAAATACCTGACTCCCCGAGAATGAGTTACTGGAGAGGAGGTTTGCATGGTAGTCTGACATTCTGGATGGGAAGAGCTAAAACCTTTCACACACATGAGTCGATTGTTCAATGTTCATGGGGTATGCTTTGGAGGAGGATCGATCTAAGATGACTTCTGAGCCGAAACTGTGACAATGATGTGTAGAACTTGAAGGCTGTTGATTTTAAAATTCCAAGTCTCACAGAAGTTCCACCAAATTAATAATCCAAAGGTCGAGTCTAGTTTCATTTTCACCTTCAACTCATGGTCTCATTTCACCTCATGGCATTTCTTTTGATGCTCAGGCATGGGCATGGTTTAAGTATAGGGGGGCGATGAATCTCAGTTTCATCACTCTAAACTGATTAATTAAGTTCAAATCCCTAAAAATCATTGGTATTTCTTCATTTATTATGCATAATTAGCATTCATGCATGTTTTGATAAGAATTACATTTTATCACTTATTTCGCACAAAATAAGAAGCTAAAAATCCCAGCCAAAATTGACCTGCAAATAGCCTAACAACCCCCATTTTTAACTAATTCATGCTAACTCCAATTGACACAAAACCACTCTACTGTATACATATCACTAACAAGAATAAATAAAAAATATAAAAAAATCACTAACACAAATACGTGGACTAAAAACCCAAACCCTAGTTCTAGGATTTCCGAACTAAAACCTTCATATCTTCCTCATCTAGTGTTCGATTTGATCCTACTCACTTTTGAACTAATGTACATTTAATTACCTTCAAAACAAGACCAAGTTCAAGTGAATCAGAGCTCATGTGTGGAAGTTGGATTTTGGGTCTCTTTTGTACATTTTGTATTTTAGCGGTTTTTGACCTATTATTTTATGTACATAATTAACCTATTTTATTTTATTTATTTTCCTTTATCTTCTGTGATGAAAGTTTTATTAAAATGCACAAAAATCCAAATCCAAATTGAGCATGAAATCAAAGAAACTAATTGAGTCCGAGTCTTCACTAACCATTTGTACAAAAATTATCTTTTTCGTATTTTATTTTATTTCTTCTTTTTCTTATTAAATAAAAATCCAAAAAATTAGATTTATGTGTAAAAATTCATCTTTGATTTTATCCTTTTTTTTCGGATTTTATTTGGTTTAAAAATGATAAAAAAATTATAAATGCCCAAAATCAAGGTATTCTATATACATGTGATACCCAAAAATATCACTTTATGCATTGATCGATTTTGATTTGATGTTTTCATGAAAGTTGTAGATCTTATCGAGACGAGCAACTTTCGTGAAGAAATTTTTTTGATCTGAGGTCATTTCTATTTTTTAGGTATTTATCTTTCTATTTATTTTCTAATTTTTGTGGGGTTGACACGTGGCTGCTCCTGGAGCCGCCATGTGTCACCCAATTTTGGATTTTATTTCATTTCTTTTTTATACAAAATTAACAAAATAAAAAAAACCACTGCACGTGCGGAGCACGTGCCTCCCAAGCACGTGCCCTTCACGTGTGTCGCCAAAGCCCTTCCTCCTTATGCCACGTGGCGCTACCAGGGCCGTCCGATCTCGGCCGATCAGACGGCACCTGCAGCTCGTCATCTTCCTCCCCCTTTCTAGAATAGGACGACGACGCCTCCGTATAGCCCGCCGCCCTTCTCGTGCCAGATCACCAGCCCTCGCAAATCTCTGCACCCATCTCTGATATCCAAGTATCTCGTCTCCTCACCAAATCCCATCACCGATCGTCCAATCTTATCGAATCCCGTAGAATCAAATCACCCCCCCCACTTCCTTCTCTGGCCGACTCGCATCCTCTATTTAACCCTCCATCGCCCCGCATTGTCCCCCATCCGCCAACTGCACGCAAGAAGGGGCTTGGGGTGACATCCCGACCTCCTTCTCTGACATGATCCGAGGGATCCTCCCTCATTGCAGCGACGATCTTCGCCTTTACTGCCTTGCTACGACCTACCATCGAGCCTCCATCCACTTCATCAACTACGCCTTCATCATCAACCACTACAACGTTCTTCTCCTGCAACAATTCTACTCCAACTTCAGTCATGGCCAAAATCTCCATTGACAATCAACGTCTTCGCCACTAGGAGCTCTTCACATCTCCGCCTTGCGCCCCCGGTGCTCTCCTCCACCAGCCAACGCGGCTCCGCCACAGGAAGCTTCCGCAGCCGACTGCCACCGAGCACCGTTCTTCACCAACATCTTCACCAGAGCTTCATCGACACCTCTCCTTCTGCCAAAGTCCTGGGCCTTTGTCGCCAGCCCCCGTTATCAACATCGTCGGCTCGCAGTGCCTCCTCCACCACGCATCGTTCCAGTCGGAGACATCCAGAGTAAGACCTCGCTCCTCCCCGACCTAGGAGCTTAGCCCCTTCCAGCTGCTCGGCCTCGCCACTGGGCGGGAGGCCCAAGCCCCCCCCCCACACGTGCGCCCGGGGGAACATCACCCATCCCTAGGGTCACGTGCCACGTATGTCACCTTGTGTGCAAATTGCAGAACCAACCTTCAACCTTCTCATATTTACACCAAAGTCCAGAGTCAGAGGTCACGTGCTACGCACGTGACCCTTTGGCAATGCAGAATCCCCCCTGACATATCGGTAATTACAATATAGTCCCTCTTCTACATTCCTTGCATTATTTTATTTTAATTATTACAGAATTACCCCTATCTTCCCCCTCAATTTTGGACCTCTACATTGTATATTCTTATTATTTAGAAAATAACATTTTGTTCTACAACTAATTATCTACATTATGGCATACTTTTGACATTTTTCTGATCAGTGGTTAATTATTAATTAATTGTTTCGTGGAAAATTGCTTATTTATCCCATTTTGTGCTTAAATATTCACAAGTAATTAACTGTTGCTCTAAAAATTGCCAAAAAATCATAGATCATAGAATTAATTGTACGTTACATCGTTCCCAATAAGAATCACATTTACATGCATGGTTTTCCTTGTAAAAATCATTTTGTATATTTCGATCTTTGATTTTTAATAGGTATTAAATCTCATATTTTCGAGGTTTAAGATTTTTTTGAGATCAATAACCTAGTGATAGATGTTGGATAATTTAATCCCTTGAAAATAATTAGTTTTAATATTTATTATAATTAAAAATTGAAATTCACTGTGTTTGCATTCATAAATTCAAAAAATATTTATTTTGCACCCAATAATTCCAAAAAAAGTACAGTGCATCCATTTCATCGTAATTGTCATCTTGGCCAAGTTTATAATTTTTCGGACATTGTTTGAATGACATCCATTTGCTAGTCCTTAAAATTGGCCTAATTTACATTTTGCATCCCAAATTGCATTAAAAATACAAAAAAGACCACCTTGAAAACCGTACACAAACTTTGATTGACAATCTCTAGGTTGTTCCTTTACCTCCTTGTGTCCGACCTTGGGACTTGCCCAAGTAAAATAAACATAAAACCACATTGAAAAATTTACTAAATTAATTGTGGTTATTTCTTGATTGATTCTGATTGCCCGCCTACAATGAAACGACACATTAATTTAAGCGAATGATAATTCAAGCATATTTTACTGAGGGCATTTTAGGACTCGTCACCCCGCTCACCCCCTACTTCCCTAGCTCCTCCACCCTTGTCGTAGACTAAAGGGGGGTGGTCGGTGGAGGAACCACCTGCTCCTCTGCCCTTGATGTCATCGGTTGGAGGGGAAGGTCCCCTACCTTCTCCTCTGCCCAGAGCTCCCCCCAGCCCCCTGCTCTGCCCCTACGCCTCCCCTCCTCCATCCCTGACCTCCCCCTCTGCTAACAGCCTCCTCCTTTACGCCTGCCTCATCCCTCTGCCCCTGTGCCTTCCCCTCCTCCCCCTCCTCTATCCCCGACCTCCCCCTCTCCCTTCCCCCTCCTCCAATGGCACCGTCCTCACCAACCCCACCCACCTCACCCACGTCCCCGACCTACCCCCTCCACTATCAACTTTCTCCTATGCGCCTGCCTACCCCACCCACGTCCCCGACCTACCCCCTCCACTATCAACTTCCTCCTATGCGCCTGCCTACCCCCACCACAATTGCACCTCCCCCTCTTCCCCCTCCTCCATCCCCAACCTCCCCATCGTCCATCAACCCCCTCCTCGTACCCCCATCCCCGACCTCCCCCATCCACCCCCAGCCTCCTCCTCCGCGCCCCTCCACCAACAGCCTCCTCTCCTGCACCTGCCTCCCCCCTCCGCCCCGCACCTCCCCCTGTCCCCGACCTCCCCCTCTGTCCCCGACCTCCACACTCCACCCCCAGCCTCCTCCTTCGTGCCCCTCCCCCTTTAGGCCATCCTCCTATGTGACCTCCTCCTCTTGCATGCTGTTCCTCTCGACACCACATATTAGAGGGGGAGGTTGGTGGAGGAACCCCATGCTCCTCCGCCCTTGATGCTGCCTGCTGCTCCTCTCGTCGCCGTAGATTGGTGGGGGGATCGATGGAGGAACCACTTTCTCCTTTGCCCTTGACGTTGTCGACTGGACGGGGAGGTCAAGTGGAGGAACCAACTGTTCCTTCACCCTTGACATAGCCTGCTACTCCTCTCGATGCTGCCTCCTTAAGAACAAGAGGATGAATATGAGGGTTTCCAATTTTACCCTTCCTACTCAAACCATAATTTGAAAAAACCATGGTTAAGTTCACCTCATTAACAGCTACAGTCACGGAGGCGCACAAATGATAAAACAGCAAGAAGTTGGGAGCACAACTGATATTCCCAAAAGGGATGGGCATAACTAAAATTACAATATCTCAGAGGGGCACATGTGATAAAAACCCATTAATATATTCCTTGTTTTATATATTTTTGACTTCAAAATCCACAAAATTAGAATAATATCACAAAATTACCAAAAATGAAACATTTTACATTCTTTATTTTGACTTATTTAAAAAATCCAAAAAGATATTATCTATATTATTATATATATGCATATATATCATATATATCTACGTTATTATTTATCTTATTTTAGAAATAAAAAGGAAATTAGAAATGTGCAAAACTAAAACAAATATAAAATTAAAAAAATTAAAAAATAAAAATAAAACATTTAAAAATCATAAAATTAAATATAATGAAAAAACCACATAAAAAGAAAAATAGAAATCCTAGAAATTTATTATTAATTAGCGATAATTAATAGTAATTACTACCCACGTTCCCTTCCTAGTGTTCAACACTCTACTATACATAAGCATATACATATTTATGTAGAGTTATAATAAATTTATACTCACACTCACTTTATTTTAAGACACATTGTAGGTTAATGATTTATTTATTTGGTGATTGATCGCCACAGCGGTCGTCGACCTAGCTTGTTAGGTCAGCAGATCGATCTTTCAGATAATCAAATGACGTTGTTGTTGGGGAAGCAACAACTAGCACATATTGGATATTGTTTTCTATCTTGTTTTATGTTATTTCATCTTCTGCTTCTTATTTTTCTTAACTGTTCTAATCACATATCTTGTTTGATATTGTTGTGAGGGCCATGGAGCGAGGGTGGATTTGCTAGGAGATCCGAAGAACCCGAGAAAGGTGGAGACTGGCTCTTACATACCGAGCCAGTAGAAGAGAACGTCAAAAGAGGATTGAGAGTCGAGGGGAATAGTTTTAGTGTGGATTTGATTTCATTTTATTTTTGTGAGAGAGTGATTTGAATAAATAACTTGTAATAAACACACTCTCAGGACACTTAGACTTCATGGGTCTATTTTACCAAGTGTTTGTTCACTTGGGGACTGGTTCAGATTTTTAATGGTTTTTATCGTTTTCTACATTTTATTCTGCCTGTTTTTCTCTTTGTTTCATTTTATTTCTCGTGTCTTGAGTTTTTCGTATTACTTTCTATTTAGGTCCAAAACCATAATATCTTTCATGTACCTATAGTTTATTACGATTAGACTTAGATACCAAATAAAAAGTACTTCACGATTAATATCATTTTCTATTCTAGGTGATTTCATCTAATGCATGTGCAAATAGATTAGTTTAGTTTTATTTGCAGATCACACTGCATGCAGAGTGCTGGTGTAAGGTACACATCCCTATCTCTAGCATCTGCATTCATCGTTTCTCGTGCATCGACTTTTCCATCTCCTTTCCTTATTTTCTTGGACTTTGAATAAAAGTAAATCAAAAAAATATTTGATGTTTATTTGAAAAATATCAAAAAAAGTGAAAAGTGAAAAACTAAAAAAGGGATTGCTTAAAAACTTTGACCCTAATAAATTCAACTAATGGACATCATTGTATTGGGTTAATAAAGCCCACATTGTTCTCAAGCACTTTCCAGACCAAGTGAGACATGAACTTAGGAATTAGAGCCCAAAACCTAACCTGGATACTGCCTTGTTTATCACATGGGCTTGTAAAGTAATAGTGCTTCTATCAATGCGTAGGCAAGTAGGGACGATTTCGCTTGCGGATTTGGTCTGAATTACTTGAGCATAGGTATACTACGATGATGGTACCCCATCTCATCGCACCGCTTCTGAGTACCCTCCAAAGGAATTATTTCATTTACTACATTCAGCTTTCTTTCTTTGACTGAGTAGTAGGCTCAGATCCGATAACAAGGACCTCAAAAGGTACATGATGCAGGTTACGAAGGAAGTGTGAAGTTTAGGATGCTTGTCTGGTAGTACTCACTCTCCTATAAGATTAGCGCTAGATAAATGTGAAAATTTGCTTGAAAACAATCACTAAAAACTACAAAGATAAAAAGCCAAACTCTTACGCCTTGGCACGTTGTGTTGTTGAATCCACCCATGTTTTGTGGTTTGATTAATTTTATCTAGGCCAAATATAAAAAATCATGCACTTATGCCATCTTTCTTCACTTATTTTTATTTCTTCTTTTCATTCCGCTCACTTTGAGCCTCCATTTCTTCTATTTCATCTTCACTTTATTCCTTATTTATCTTTGTGTTCCTCATTCCTCATCTCATTTCTTTTTTATTCTCAAGATCTCAGATCAGGTATGATTTTATTCGGACTCCACGAACACCCACATCCATTCCTTGATGACGACATCTCCAATAATTTGGGGTGATTCTAGAAAGACTGGTTCGGACTTTGAGAACCACTCTTGAGACTCCCCACTTCTTTCACCTAGAATTTAGGATGACTCTCTTTCTGAATTATCTTCCTCTCAAATGGAGATAGACCAATCCCCATATCTCCCACATTAATAAAGTTCAGAATTGACATAATCTTGAACATTTCTCATCATATGGTGTCTATTTCCAGACTGATTGATGTGTATTTCCACATGCAACTTAAGAATCTGATCTGGATTTCTCGTCAGACTCAGATACATATATGGCCCCTGATGATCGATTCAAGCGATTAAGGTTAAGTGATATCAAAGGTCGTTGCGACCTCAACCACTCGGACCGAACTTAATCAAGAAAATCAGACCACCAAACAAAGAAATCAAACAATCAAAGCGAAGCAAGAGGTCTTGCTAATTTATTTTACCTGGTATAGCTACCAGGGTCGATCACAAGGAGCACGAAATGGAAAACCTACGAAGTAGTCGGGAATCCAAGAAAAAGAAAGAAAATGGTGCTTTTTTTTATTTTTTTCAATTTTTTTTATGATTTTTATAAATGAGAAAAGAATAAAAGCAAAGCAAATATCAACACTCAAACAATTATTTAAAGAGAAAAAAACTAAAAAATTCCATTTTTTTATGTTTTTAAATAATTAAAATGTTATTATGGATTTTATGGGGGTTTTCTGATTTTTAATTAATTTTCTAAAAATGAAAGAAAGTCAAAAACAATAACCAATGTACAACTGGGATCTAAAGGCAAGTTAAAATTAATAAAATGCCTATAAAATCCTAGCAGCAATTTTATGAGAAACTACAAAGAAAAATCTAACTACAAAAGAAGAAAACATATTTCTTTGAATTTTTATGAATTTTTATTTATTTTTATAAGTTTTTTACTCTTTTTCGATTTTTATGGGTTTTCTAAGTGGGAATGAGAAAAAAATTGCATAGAAATGAAAACAACACAAAACACACAATCATATTTTTTTTGGAATTTATCAAGATGTTTTAATATTTTTAATTGATTTTCTAAAACAGATAGTGACACTTTTTATGGCTTTTGAATTTTTAGAAATAACAAATGAAATCAAAACAGAACAAAAAATTCACCAAAATTCCTACACAATAGCAGGGGCTATGTGTCAAAATTTCATGATTTTTGGAGCTAAAATGCTATTTATTTAATCAAAGACAAAACACACAACACACAGGGACCAAACTGCAAAGAAAATAAGTCTTGGGATCAAAATGTAAAACACAAGAACAACTTAGGGCCCAATCTGTAATTTTCCCATCAAATTCCGTACATGTTGTAAAACAACATTCATATGGGCATATTTGCAAATATGGAAACTAAATATGCAATCAATAACATTAAAAAAGTTCAGGGTATATAGTGCAAATAACCCATAAAAACACGTGACGAAGCACGTGGGTCCACAAAGGCAAGACTAAAATGCAAATATGAAAAACTATAGGTACTAAAGTGTAAAATGGTTTAATTGTGTACTTTATTTTACAAACTAAAATAAAAACAAAAATAAATGCAGGATAGAATGAGCAATATACCCATGGAGGCACGTGAGCTGCGCGAGGGGGACAGGTGTCAGCTGTTGGCTGGGCGTGAACGAACAGCTCTGGACACGTCAGGTGTCAGATCTGATGGCTGTCAGATGGTGGGCGATGTGGCTGGTACGGGACCATTAGATCTGACATCTAACGGTCTGACAACTCTAGGTGAATTAACGGCTAGGATGGCGTCTGGAAGATCCGGGCGATCTAATGGCGGAGAGGTCCTCTGGATGAACTGAGCTGGGGCATACTTCGACGGAGCACCGGGGGTGATCGGTGGCTCCGATGAAGGATCTGGGTGCGCCAAAAGGACCGGAGAGCCCTTCTATGTCGGGAGGTCAGCTCTGATGGAGTGATTGACAGTCGGATAATGTGGCATCGACTGAGACCTGGAAGTACTCTGGCGAAGGTAGTCGAGGCCGATCTAGGTGGTCTTCGTGCGCGTCAAGTCCTGCACGAGATAGCTCTGACTCGGAGCAATGCTCAGGTCGGGGTTATTGGGTCTGAAACAGAGAGAAGCGACAGTGGATGGGGGGTGGGTCTCCAGCGAGGATGATAGATGAGACCTGGACCAGGAAAGGAAGCATAGGAGGCTCACTTCGAGCCATGGTCAGGGTGATCAGGATGTGTGGGAAGATGGAGGGTGAGCAGATGCATCGATCAAAATGGGTAGATGATGGTGACGAGGCTCCGACCGGCTGGTCAGAGCTGGCAGAGCGATGCCGAAGTGTAGATGAACGATCAAGCAAAATAATGGAGCTAGAAATGAAATGAAGGCTACCTGAAGGTCCTAAGATGATCCTGAGCTCCAGGGGAGGTGGACGGCGGGGTTTTTGCCTCGACTACGCTGCGGTTGGCAGAGGAGGCTCCTCGCGACGGTGCTCTGGCCACGATGGTTGAGCGTCGGCTACACAACACCTCTCCGAGCGCCAAGAGTGGCCTCCAGTTGCTATCACCAAGGCGAAGGTGTCTAGGGTATCAGAGAAGGGTGCTACGCGAGCTGAGGAGATGGGGAAGCAAATGAAGACTTTTATAGCGCGTCCCAGGTGGTCGGAAGAATCAGATCGAGGTGCGCGAACCGAGGGGCGGATCCCTAAAGGAATCAACGGGCGAGGATCTTAGATCTCCCCTCGATAATCAGAGCCTTGAAGTGAAGAGGATGGTGGTCGGATCGGGTCAGGAAAAATTGGTGAACAACGAGTAAACATCGGATCTGACCACAGGAAGGTCCGGGGGGGGGGGGGGGGCAGTTGACCGAGGTCAACAATCCACCCTGGACCAATCAGGTGCGGCAGGAGAAAAGACAAATTAGACTAGACGACAAAATAACAAAAAATTCAAAAATAAATAGATAAAAAATAATAAATGATTTTAAATTTAAAAATAAATAAAATGAAAAATGTTCCTTATTTTTCAAGGGATTTTTCTATGAATTTTATTATTTTTATGAAAAGATATATTATGGTATATATAGTATAATGTATTATATACAGGTATAAAATACCTATGTATTTTGTACAATTATTTTTAATTCATTATTTTTATATAAATACCCCAATTTTATATTTTATTTATTTACAACATAATTTTTGTTTTATTTTTATTATTTATTTACAAGTATAAATTAAATAGGGAAAGATACATATTTACATGTGTTATATACAAGGTGAGAGATTTTTATTCTATTTTTATTTTTATTTTATTTTTCTAATTTTTGTTTTATTTTGAGAAATATATACAAGGAAACGACAATACATTTTTATTTTTATTTTGTAAAAATAAATTATATACATAGATGGTATATATGTACAAGATAGAGTGGCCCTATCTCTCTCTACTTATTTTATTTGGCGATTAGGCCAATGCTTGACCCTCTCTTGGGTTTAGGTCACTCAATATTTATTCTAAATTATTCCTTCTTTTTCTTTTATTCTTTATTCTTTTATTTTTGCATAAATACATGCTAATTATGAGATATTAACACATGCATGCTTTTTGCTAATTTATTGTGTTTACAACTATTTACATGATGCTTTGCCAAGATAATTAGCTAAAATAAAAGGATAAAGAGTGATGAATGAGGATTCATCACCCCCTATACTTTACTTTTGCTAGTCCCTTAGCAAAACACTTATTTGAAAAAGAAGTGAAAAGAGAAAGAAAAAGAAAAATAAGGAGAATCAAGGTTGATTATTAAACTTGTCTTCATTAAATTGAAGTATGGAGCTCAGTCAGACCTTTGGATTATTAGTTTGTCGGAACCTTATTTGGACTTAGGTTTAAAACTCAACAGCCTCTAAGTTCCACCAATCTATGGTCAAGACTCCTCAACAATCCAGATCAGAACAAGTCTACATACACAAACTCTAATGACCATGAATCTTTTCTTATATTGTGTAAGTGATATGTAGCTCCTCACCTCATAAGTGGCAAAGTAACAACCCCCCTCAACAAGGTAACTCTAATGCCCCAGTTTGGCAACTCTTTCCTCGAGGAGTGGGGTATTCCCTTATAAGTTCAAGTACAACCGGCTTAAGAGGAGGAGGAAGAAGAGAATGGACCATGGCCAGTGTAGCCATGTATCCTAGGGAGCCCAACCAGTGTAGCTAAGTCTCCCTGCTGCAAGCTTCATGAGACGGGAATGGGTAACATAAGCTTTGCTTTATTTGGATATATACACTCCAGTGGGTATTTCATTTTCTATCAGACCCACCACTTTTTGGAGTTTTTCTTTTCTTTTGCACATTTTTTCGATGTGCATATGTACAACATATCTACATGGTGCAACATATATACATAAGGAGTTTTTCCTCTTGAGCCAGTAGACTATCCCTCTTTTGAAGCATTATTGCAACCCACAACTCCTGTCTTTAGACCTCAATGCCGCCGGACCAAGTTGAGACACACTTCCTTCACTAAAAGAAGACGAGAGGTTCCGCCCAGAAGTACTATCCTCGTATGCTACCCCAAGCCAAAGAAGACTGCTTCCTCACCACCTCATTCGTAGAGAGCTATGTGTAAGGTGATGGTGCAAGTAAAGTCATTATCTGTGAGAGTCATATGTGCATTGTTAAGTGTTCTACTTAGGCTCATCAAGATGACATATGATCATTTCCTAGTGGACTCAAAGAATTAAGTCCCAAATGGACCTGAAAAGTCTTAATCCTAAGCCCTATAAGGTTCCTCTTAGAATTAGGTGGATTAAGGTCTTAACCAAGCTCCATTTTCCAATTTATTTCCAGGATAGTTTAAATGTAAACTATGATTCAGAAAACTGTACAAATATATACGAAAATGTTTTTATGAAGTTTTTGAAAATGTGCAAAATTTTTGAAAAATGTTTGAATAAATGAATGCATAGATGCAGAAGTTTTGCAAACTATTTACACACATTTACACAAGGGTTTTTGCAAACTTTTTATTTTTCAAACATTTTACAAAACTTTTGTACTATATATATATATATATATAATTTTGATATCAAAATATTTACAAACTCTTTACACAAAACATTTTTACAAACATTTGCACAAAAATAATTTTATAAATAGCTATGTATGTGCAAGAATTTTATGTGCAAGATTTTTTTTTAAATTTTTATGGTTTTTAGATAAAAGGATTTTAGCCATTTTATTTATTAACACACTCACACAAAGTACAAGTTATGTCTAAAGTATATATGAAATATATACGACACCCCCTATACTTAGCTCGAACGATGTCCTCAGAGTGAATTAAGAGCGATGAAGAAGACATGACTCGTGCTTAGTATAGGGAAGTGAAGGAAGACTATACTACAATGACAAATCACAGAATATAATGGGAAAGAATCTCGGTGTTTCCCCATATACTAAGGATCAAGTAATCCTAAGTATAGCATACTATACACAAAGGGAAATCCGAGTGGAAGAATGTACATGGTCTACCTCCCCTATACTTGGGGTAAAATATCCCTAAGTATAGGCAACAAAACAGAGGTAAAAAGAATCAAAAGAGAAATCAAAAGTCTGACACCCCCTATACTTAGGGTAAAGTACCCCCTAAGTGTAGCATATTCAAAGATGCAAATGGGGTGTTGGAATGAAGAATGGTATGATATGGACATCTGGATCTATACAAGGCAGAAGACAGTGATAATTAGGCATGACATGCAATAGATGTGAGTCAAAGACCACATCTCACACAAAATGAATAAGGGCGACGTCAACGACTAGTGGCTCATGATCAAGATATGGTTTGAGCTGCTGCCCATTAACATAAAAGGTAGAATCGGATGACATCTCAGATATGTCAATGCTTCCATTGTCATGTACATTTCGGACCAGGTATGGTCCCTTCCATTTGCTCTACAACTTCCCTGGAAATAATCTAAGCCTAGCATCGAACAACCATACTCTCTGATCTGGCTCAAACTGTTTATGGCTGATATGAGAATCATGCCACTCCTTCACTCTCTCCTTGTATTGTAGGCTGCTCGAACAAGTTGCATCTCTAAGCTCCTCCAGGGCTGCCAATTCTGCCCTCCTCTGATCTCCTACACTCACTGGATCTAACAGTATGTCTGTGACACCCCAAAGTGACTTATGCCTAATCTCAATAGGTAAATGGCAGGGCTTGCCATAAACGAGGTGAAAAGGAGACATACCCAAAGGAGTCTTGAAGGAAGTCCGGTATGCCCACAAGACCGAGTCCAAAAGCTGTGACCAATCTTTTCGGTCAGGGCGGATGACCTTCTGCAATATAGTGTTGATCTCCCTGTTCGACACTTCAGCAAGACCATTGGTCTGAGGATGATATGGAGTGGCTACTCGATGGTCTGTGTTGAACTCACTAGCAAGGGCATTTACCTTGTCGTTGACGAAATGAGACCCCTGTCAGATATCAACACTCTAGGCACCCCAAACCGTGAAATGATGTTCTTCCTCAAAAATATGCATACAGTCCTAGCATCAGCGGTTTGGACGGGGAGGGCCTCAACCCAATGACTAACATAATCAACGGCCAACAGAATGTACTCAAATCCCCGACTCTTAGGGAATGGACCCATGAAATCGATGCCCATGCATCAAAAACTTCACAGAAATGAATGGGTTGCATCGGCATCATATTACGCTATCCACAAGTGCCCACCCTCTAACAATAAGTACACCTCTTCATGAATTCATCAAAATCCTTGAAGAGGGTAGGCCACCATAGGATAGATTGGAGCACTTTCATTGTCGTTCTCCTCCCAGAGTGATGTCCCCCTGCCTCAAGCTTGTGGCAGTAAGTGAGGACACTATGGTGCTCCTCCCGCGGAATGCACCGACACTAGATGCTATCCCCTCCTTCATGATAAAGGACGGGATCCTCCCAATGGTAGAACTTGGCCTTTGTGAGGAAGGTCTCAAGAGGTTGCCTGGGCCAACCTTGTGGAACTTTCTTGGCAACAAGATAGTTCACAATGTCAGCGTACCACGGGAGCGAGGTGATAGCAAGGATCGCCTCATCTGAGAAGGTCTCAGATATGGGACCAGTCTGCTCAGATTCCTCAAGATGCACTAATAGGGAGAGATGATCAGCCACCACATTATTGACTCTAGGCTTATCCTTAATCTCTATATCAAACTCCTAGAGTAGAAGGATCCATCTAGTTAGTCTCGCTTTGGAATCCTTCTTTGCCATGAGGTACCTAATGGCGGTATGGTCTGTGAATATAGTCAACTTTGATCCAATGATGTAAAATTTGAATATATCTTGGGCAAAGACTACGGCTAGCATCTCCTTCTTAGTGACAGTGTAGTTCCGATGCGCGACGTCCAATGTACGGCTAGCGTAATGAATGGCAAATGTCACTCCATCCCTCATCTGTCCCAGCACGACCCCTACGGTAAAATCGGAGGCATCTATCATGATCTCGAATGGGAGAGACTAATCAGGCAGCTGAGGGATAGGAGTCTCAACAACTAGACTCTTGAGAGTCTTAAATGATGCAAGACATTTATCATCCACAATGGACTCGGTGTCTTTGGTCAGTAAATCAGTCAACGGTCGGGCAGTCCTGCTGAAATCATGAATGAAGAATTGGTAGAAACCGACATGCCCCAGAAAAGACCGTAACTGTCGCAAGTTGGATGGTGGACTGAGTTTCCTAATGATATCAACCTTGGTCGTATCAACCTCCATGCCCCGATTGGAGATGATATGACCAAGCATCGTCCCTTGAGTCACCATGAAGTGACCCTTCTCCCAAGATAATACAAGATAAACCTCGATGCATCGCTAAAGGACGTGGTCTAGGCAGTCAAGACAAGCATCAAACCCATCTCCATAGACCGAAAAGTCATCCATGAAGACCTCCAAGCACTCACCCACCATTTCCGAAAAGATGGACAATATGCACCTTTGGAATGTTGCTGGGACGTTACATAGACCAAAGGGCATCCATCTGAAAGCATATGTCCCAAAGGGACATGTGAATGTGGTCTTGTCCTGGTCTTTGGGCGCAATGACCACTGGTTGTAATCAAAATACCAGTCAAGAAAGCAGTAGTGACTCTTCCCAGCTAGCCTCTCTATAATCTGATCAATAAAAGGCAGCCGGAAATGATCCTTCTTGGTTGATGGCCTGGTTAAATCGTCTGTAGTCCACACAAACCCTCCAAGAAATGGGTACCCGGGTAGCGATCCCCTCTCCAGACTCACTCATGACTGTAGTGATGCCCGTCTTCTTGGGAATCACATGTAATGGACTAACCCACTTGGAGTTGGAGATGGGGTAGATAAAATCGGTGCTCCACCATTTCAGATTTCCTTCATGATAACCTCTCGAAGGTTCGGGTTCAGCCACCGCTGGAACTCATGCGACAGCTTGGCATCCTCTTCGAGATAGATATGGTGGGAGCACAGGTTCGGACTTATCCCCTGGAGATCAGCTACACTCCATCCTATCACCTTGCGATTCTTTTCAAGAAAGTCCATCAAACGAGATTCTTGCTCTCCAATCAGATCTGCTGAGATAATGACTAGGAGCATCTCATGCTCGCCGGCAAGGAACCCATACTTCAACGATTACAGCAAGGGCTTCAGCTCTGGACAATTGGGAGCTGGCGGATTTGGCCTCTGAAAGATATGAGTGAAAGCAACCAAATCTGCACAGGAGAACTCTCGCCGATCATGACAATCTGGTGAAGACTGCTCTGCTGATGTGTCTGTACTCTGAATGGGATCAATCTCCACCCCAGCTTCTGGCTCTGTGGGAATCATACATGGAATCAACTCATCAAACTTTGCCCAATCAATATCTGACTCCGAGGGATCTGAATCTAAATCAAGAGAACTATCAACTGCTTCGCTATCCTGAATGCGGCCTACGACCTCAAATGTGTCCTCTACCAAGAATACACTCTCCAAGCTCTCCTCTGTTGGAATCTGGGAATCAGCTGAATCTGAAGGTGAGAGGATGGCTCGTGAAATGGGATCTGACCAAGCGGCTTCATCATCTGTGATCACAAAATCGTACTCTTGGTGGAAGTCTCGCTCTGCCTCTGTCATTTGCTCTGAATCACTAAGCTGCTCTGAGCAAGATGAATCTCATGCTCTAGACTCATCGATCATCTCTATTTGTATACTCTCACCCTCGACGTGAACGTATACCTTCCCGCTATCATGATCGGAAACTTCCTTGGCTGTGGCCAAGAACGAGCATCCTAAAATGATGGGGGTATCAGTCACAGTCTCAGGGATCTCCATGTCCAACACAACGAAGTCCACAGGGAATTTCAAGCCCTGAATTGCGACGACCACATCCTTCAGCAACCCCTTCGGCCTCTTGATAGATCGATCAACAAACTGAAGGACCGTCCTGCTTTGATGAAGAGGTCCAAACTCGAATCGATCGAGTAAGGCTGACGGAAGTATGTTGATGGAAGAGTCGCTGTCTAATAGAGTCCGATCGAACCTTTGCTCATGTATGCGACATCTGACATAGGGAGCTCTGATGACCTATAAGTCATGCGATCCAGGTTAAGGTGTAAATCAGGGTTGTTGCGACCTGAACTACGAGGCTAAGTCAATCAAGAAAAATCAAGACCACTAAATGAAGATAATCAAACAAGTCAAATAAATAGCGGTCCTCCTATTTTATTTTACCTGGTATAACTACCAGGGTCGAACACAAGGAGCACAGAATGCAATAGCTACGAAGTATTTGGGAAAAAATAAAAAGAAATAAAATATTTTTTGGATTTTTATTTTTTCAATTTTTTTTGTAATTTTTAATATAAGAAAAAAATGTAAAAGAAATGGAAAAGGCACAAACCAACAATTATTTAACACACCAAAACAAGTCAGAAAATTAAAATAAAAATATTTTTGGTTTTTATAAATATTTAAGTGATTTTGTTATTTTTCTTGGATTTTTTGGATTTTTAGTTAATTTTATAAAAATGAAACAAGTGTAAAAATAAAAGCTAATGTGCATCCAGAATCTAAAGGCTATTTAAAAATATTTAAATAGCTATAAAATTCAAGCAACAATTTTATGATAAAGTAAAAATACAAACCTAACTACAGAAAAAGAAATTGCATTTTCTTGAAGTTTATAAAAAATTTTAAATGATTTTCCTAAGTTTTTAAGTGTTTTTCAATTTTTAGTGTTTTTATAAATCCAAATGCAACAAAAATCGATCTGAATTAAAAACACAACAACACAAACACACAGTAATTTTTTTGGATTTTCTTTAATATTTTAGTTGATTTTTCAAATTAGAGAGTAACAATTTTTAGGGTTTTTTATTTTTAAAAATAGAAAATGAAAATAAAACAAGCCCAAAAATTTATGGAAATTTTTACACTGTGGCAGGAGCCAGTTTCTAAATTTCGTGAAGTTTGGATGAAAATTGCTATTTATTTCAACCAATCAAAGACATACAACACATAGGACCTAGATGCAAAGAACTTAAGTTCTGGGGACTAAAGAATAACACACATAAAAAGTCCAAGGGCCCTACTACAATTTTCACTTGAATTTAGCACATGTTCAACCATGCACATGGGTATGGATATAAATAAAGAAACTAAAACTTCATTTCATAACATCCAAGAAACCCGAGGGCATACATGCAAATGTTCCAGAAAAACACGTGACAATGCACGTGCAACTGTATAAGGAGGACTAAAATGTAAATGGTGAAAATAGCAGGGGCTCAAATGCAAATAGTCCACAGTATACTATTTATTTAACATACTAAATAAGAACATAAAGAAACTGCAGGGAAGGTGACGCAAATTACCTAGCCAACTCGTGCGGGTCACGTTGTCTGCCAGGTGGCGCTTGCTGAATGGAAGGAGATCTACGGCCCTGGCGCTGACACCTGGTAGATCTAACGGCTGTCCTGCGGGCATGAACGTGGGCGTACGAGGCCATTAGATATCAGATCTAACGGCCTGACAAGGCGCAGACAACGAACGATGGCGATCGAGTCTGGACTGCAATGGTGATCCAACGGTAGAGGATGGTCCTGGATGAGCTCCTCCCTGGCGAAGTTCGCCAGAGAACTGGTGGCGCTCTGGGCATCTGATTTCCGAAGGAGGGGCTTGAATCGTGACGCTCCTCCGCGTCGGGTGGCGGTGGCGGATGGAGCATCTACCAGTCGGATCTTTGGGAAGGTGGTGGTGACCTGGGATAGCTCCGACGAGGTGGATGAGAGGCGTCCTGGGGTGTATTTGCGCACGTTCTGACCTGCAAACGGAATCTTCGACTCAGAGGGAGACTCCGATCAGGGGTTATTTGGCTGGAATCAGAGTGAAGCGACAGTGGTTGATGTTGAAGGTTCTGACGAGACAGCGGATGGAACCTAGCCTAGTCTTGGCTCGGATAGCCAAGATCGGGATGATCAGGTTGCAGAGGGAGGATGACGGTGGACAGGGGATCCTATCTAAGCGGCTAAGGGTGATCGTTGGAGCTCCGACCATCGGGTCGGAGCCGGCGGAGGTTCGATGAAAGATTCGAGATAAAGGAAACTCGGATCGACTAAAGGTGTACCTAATGGTCCAAGATTGATCCTGAGCTCCAGGGGGATGCGTCGATGGGGGTCGTCGCCTCGACCACGCTGCGGCAGGCGGGGAGGCTCGAACCTGACGGTGCTCCGGCCACGTGCTTTGAGCTTCGGATACAGGCACTCTCTCCGACCACCAAATGTCGCTTCCGAACGCTGTCACCGAGGCGAAGGTTTCTAGGGCAGAAGGGAGGTGTGCGGCACGAGCTAAGGAGATGGGCAATGAAATGAAGACTTTATATGCAATCCCAAGTGACGAGGAAGAACGTGCACGGGCACACGATCCAAGAAAGATTCGCCACGCCCTAGGGATCCGTGAGGGTGGCTGATCCAAGGGGAAGAGGCGGGTGTGGAATCGGGGCAAAAGGTGGTAGGATCCGCTCCAAAGATTTTAGAGAAATCGGGTCGGTGAGCCAGATCCGCGAAGAGGGGGTCCGGGTCAACAACCCTTCTGGACCAATCTTAAAATGAGAAAAAGAAAAGATTTGTAAATTAAGTAAAAAATAGAAAACGATTTTATTTTCAAATATTTACAAAATGAAAAATGTTTATTTATTTTCAAACTATTTTTAATGATTTTTATTTATTTTTTTTGAAAAATAAATTATGCCATATACAATATACTATATTATATACAGGTATAAAATACCTATGTATTTTATATTTCTATTTTCTTATTTTTGTACAAATACTCCAATTTTATATTTTATTTCTTTGCAACATAAAATTGAGTATAAAGTAATTTTTATTTTATTTTTATTGATTATTTACAAGAGGGAAATAAATAGATATATATACATATATACATGGTATGTACAAGGTGGAGAGAGATATATTATTTTGTTTTAATTTTATTTTTCTATTTTTTTATTTTTATAAATATATACTAGTTATTAGAAACACATTTTTATTTTTATTTTTGTGAAAATAAAATATATACACAAAGAAGAAATATATACAAGGTTGAATGACCCTATCTCTCTCTACTTATTTTATTTGGCGATCAGGCCCATATTGGGCCCTATCTTGGGTTTAGGTCACTCAATATTTATTCTAAATATTTCCTTCTTTTTCTTTATTCTTCATTCTTTTATTTTGCATCAATACATGCTATTTATTCATATTTAACACAAGCATGCCTATTGGTAATTTATTGTATTTATAGCTATCTACATGGTATTTTGCCAAGATAATTAGCTAAATAAAAGAATAAAGAGTGATGAATGAGTATTCATCACCCCCTATACTTTACTTTTGCTAGTCCCTTAGCAAACACTTATTTAAAAAAGAAGTGAAAAAGAAAAAGGAAAAGAAAAGAAGAAAAAGAAGGTGAATCAATACTGATTATTAAACTTGTCTTCATTAAATTGAAGTATGGAGCTCAGTCAGATATTTGGATTATTAGTTTGTTAGAACCTTATTTGGACTTAGATTTAAAACTCAACAGCATCTAAGTTCCACTAATCTATAGTCAAGACTCCTCAATAATCCAGATCATAACAAGTCTATATACACAAACTCTGGTGACCATGAATCTTTCCTGGTATTGTATAAGTGATGTATAGCTCCCCACCTCAGAAATAGCAAAGTGACAACCCTCCCCAACAAGGTAACTCTAATACCCTAGTCTGTCAACTCTTTCCTCGAGGAGCGGGGTACTCCCTTCTAAGTTCAAATTCAACCGGCTCAAGAAGAGGAGGAAGAAGAGAATGGACCATGGCCAGTGTAGCCATGTATCCTTGGGAGCTCAACTAGTGTAGCTAAGTCTCCCTGCTGCAAGCTTTATGAGATGGGCATGGGTAACATAAGCTTTGCTTTATTTGACTATATACACTCCGGTGGATATTTCATTTTCTATCAGACCCACCACTTTTTTGGAGTTTTTTTCTTTTTTTTCTTTTTGCACATTTTTTTGATGTGCATATGTACATCATATCTACATGGTGCAACATATATACACAAGGAGTTTTTCCTCTTGAGCCAGTAGACTATCTCTCTTTTGAAGCTTTATTGCAACCCACAACTCCTGTCTTTAGACCTCATTGCTACCAGACCAAGTTGAGATGCACTTCCTTCACTAAAAGAAGAAGAGAGGTTCCGCCTAGAAGTACTACCCTCATATGCTACCCCAAGTCAAAGAAGACTGCCTCCTCACCACCTCATCCGTAGAGAGCTAGGTGTAAAGTGCTGGTCCAAGTAAAGCCATTGTTTGTAAGTGTCGTGCGTGTGTTGTTAAGTGTTCTACTTAGGCTCATCGAGATGACATACAATCATAGCCTAGTGGACTCAAAGAATTAAGTCACCATGGACCTAAAAAGTCTCAACCCTAAGCCCTCTAAGGTTCCTCTTAGAATTAGGTGGATTAAGATCTTAACCAAGCTCCATTTTTCAATTTAATTCCAGGCTAGTTTAAAAGTCAACTATGATTCAAGAAAAACTGTACAAGTATTTACAAAAATGCAAATTTGAAATTTTTTGAAAATGTGCAAAATTTTTGAAAATGTTTGAAAACATGGATGTATGCATGAATGCAGAAGTTTTGCAAAATATTTCACATATTTACACAAGGTTTTTGCAAACTTTTTGTTTTTCAAATATTTTACAAAAAATTTGTACTATATATATAATTTTGATATGAAAATATTTACAAAATCTTTACACACAAAAGATTTTTACAAACATTTTTACAAAAATAATTTTGTACATAGATATGTATGTGCAATAAAGAATTTTATGTACAAGAAAAAAAATTAAATTTTTATAGATTTTAGCCATTTTGTTTATTAACACACTCACACAAAGTACGAGTTATGGCTAAAGTATATATGAATTATATACGACACCCCCTATACTTAGCTCGAACGATGTCCTCAGAGTGAATCAAGAGCGATGAAGAAGACATAACTCGTGCTTAGTATAGGGAAGTGAAAAGGAAAACTATACTACAACGACGAATGAAAGAATAGAATAAAAAGATCTAGGGGGTTTCTCCCTATACTTATGATCAAGTAATCCTAAGTATATCAGGCTGTACACAAAGGGAAATCCGAGTGGAAGGAATGTATAGGGGTCTACCTCCCCTATTACTTGGGGTAAATTATCCCTAAGTATAGGCAACAAAACAGAGGTAGAAAATAATCAAAAGGAAATCAAAAGTCTCACACCCCCTATACTTAGGGTAAAGTACACGCTAAGTATAGCATAATCAAAGATGCAAATGGGGTGCAGGACTGAAGAATAGTGTGATATGGACATCTGGATCTATACAAGACAGGAGAATAGTGATAATCAGGCGTGAGATGCAATAGTTGTGAGTCAAGAGACCACATCTCACGCAAAATGAATAGGGGCGGCTTCAACGACCATCGGCTCATGATCTAGATATTGTTTGAGCCGCTTCCTGTTAACACGAAAGGTAGACTCAGATGACAACTCAGATATGTCGATGCTTCTGTTGTCATGTACCTTTCAGACCAGATAGGGTCCCTTCCATTTGCTCTGCAACTTCCCTGGAAATAATCGTAGCCTGGCATCGAACAATCTGTCCTAGCTCAAAATTGCTTGTGTCTAATATGAGAATCATGCCACTCCTTCACTCTCTCCTTATACTGTAGGCTGCTCGAAAAGGCTGCATCTCTAAGCTCCTCCAGGGCTGCCAACTCTGCCCTCCTCTGATCTCCTACACTCACTGGATCCAAAAGTATATCAGTGACTACCCAAAGTGACCTATGTCTCAGCTCAACAGTTTAAATGGTAGGGATTGCCATCAACGAGGCGAAAGGGACATGTACCCAAAGGCGTCTTGAAGGACATCTGATATGCCCACAAGACTGAGTCCAAAAGCTGTGACCAATCCTTTCGGTCAGGGCGGACGACCTTCTGCAAAATAGTCTTGATCTCCCTGTTCGACACTTCAGCAAGACCATTGGTCTGAGGATGATACGGTGTGGCTACTCGATGGTCTATGCTGAACTCGCTAGCAAGGGCCTTTACCTTATCGTTGACGAAATGAGACCCCCATCAGATATCAAAACTCTAGACACCCCAAACCGTGAAAATGATATTCTTCCTCAAAAATCGACATACAATCCTAGCATCTGCGGTTCGGGTGGGCATGGCCTAAACCCAACGACTAACATAATCCACGACCAACAGAATGTACTCGAATCCTTGACTATTAGGGAATGGACCCATGAAATCGATACCCCATGCGTCAAAAACCTCATAGAAGTGAATGGGCTGCATTGGCATCATATCACGCTGTCCACAAGTGCCATCCTCTGACAGTTAGTACACCTCTTAACGAACTCATCAGAATCCTTGAAGAGGGTAGGCCACCATAGGCCAGATTGGAGCACTTTCTGTGCTGTTCTCCTCCCAAAGTGATGTTCTCCTGCCTCAAGCTTGTGGCAGTATGTAAGGACGCTATGGTGCTCCTCATGAGGAATGCACCGACGCCGGACGCTATCCCCTTCTTCATGATAAAGGACGGGATCCTCTCAGTGGTAGAACTTGGCCTTCGCGAGGAAGGTCTCAAGTCGCTGCCTGGGCCAACCTTGTGGAACTTGCTTGGCAACAAGATAGTTCACAATGTCAGCGTACCACGGGAGAGAGGCAATAACAAGGATTGCCTCACCTGGGAAGGTCTCTGAAATAGGCTCAATCTGCTCAGAATCCTCAAGATGCTCTAATCGGGAGAGATGACCTACCACCACATTCTTGACTCCAGGCTTGTCCTTAATCTCAATATCAAACACCTGAAGTAGAAGGATCCATCTGGTCAATCTAGCTTTGGCATCCTTCTTAGCCATGAGGTATCTGATGGCGGTATGATCAGTGTAAATGGTCACCTTAGATCCAATGATGTACGATCTGAACTTATCTAGGGCGAACACAACGACCAGCATCTCCTTCTTAGTGATGGTGTAATTCCGCTGAGCGGCATCCAAAGTACGGCTAGCGTAGTGTATGGAAAATGGCACTCCATCCCTCCTCTATCCTAGAACAACCCCTACAGCAAAATCGGAGGCATCTGTTATGATCTTGTATGGGAGAGACCAATCAGGCGGCTGGAGAACATGAGCCTCTACAACTAGACTCTTGAGAGTCTCAAATGACGCTAGACACTTATCATCCATAATGAACTTGGTGTCTTTCATCAGCAATCAGTCAACGGCCGGGCAATCCTGCTAAAATACTGAATGAATCATCGGTAGAAACTGACGTGCCCCAGAAAAGACCGTAACTGTCGCAAGTTGGACGGTGGACTGAGTTTCCTAATGATATCCACCTTGGCCGGATCAACCTCCATGCACCTGTTGGAGATGATATGGCCAAGCACCATCCCTTGAGTCACCATGAAGTGACTCTTCTCCCAAGAAAGCATAAGATGGACCTCAATGCATCACTGAAGGATGCGGTCTAGGCAGTCAAGACAAGCATCAAACCCATCGCCATAGACCGAAAAGTCATCCATGAAGACCTCCAAGCACTCACCCACCATGTCCGAGAAAGATGGAAAACATGCACCTCTAGAATGTCACCGGGGCATTACATAGACCAAAGGGCATCCATCTGAAAGCATATGTCCCAAAGGGACAAGTGAATGTAGTCTTGTCCTGGTCTTCGGGCGCAATGGAAACCTGATTGTATCCAGAGTACCATCAAGAAGCAATAATGAATCTTCCCGGCTAGCCTCTCTATAATCTTATCAATAAAAGGCAGCGGGAAATGATCCTTCTTAGTGGCCTGGTTCAATCGTCTGTAGTCCACATAGATCCTCCAAGAAGTGGGTACTCGGGTAGCGATCTCCTCCCCAGACTCACTAACAACTGTGGTGATGCCCGTCTTTTTGGGCACCACATGCAATGGACTGACCCACTTGGAGTCGGAGATGGGATAGATAAAAACGGCGCTCCACCATTTCAAGATCTCCTTCATGACACCTCTCTAAGATTCGGGTTCAGCCGTTGCTGGAACTCATGTGACGGCCTCACGTCCTCCTCGAGATAGATATGGTGGGAGCACATGGCCGAACTTATCCCCTGGAGACCGGCTACGCTCCATCCTATCGCCTTGCGGTTCTTTTCAAGAGCCCCCATCATACCAGATTCTTTCTCTCCAGTCAAATCCACTGAGATAATGACTGGGTGCATCTCATGCTCGCCCGCAAGAACCTATACTTCAGCGATGATGGCAAAGGCTTCAGCTCTGGACAACTGGGTGGCGACGGATCTGGCCTCTGAAAAGTCTGAGTGAATGCGAACAAATCTGCACAGGAGAATGAGAACTCTCACTGAAAATCAGGATCTGGTGAAGACTGCTCTGTTGGTGTGTCTCTGCTCTGTATGGAATCAGTCTCCACCCTTGGTGCTGGCTCTATGGAAGTCATACAAGAAATCATATCATCAAACTCTGCCCAATCTATGTCTGACTCCAAGGGATCTGAATCAGTATCAAAAGTAGGAACTGCCTCGCTATCGGGAACCGGCTCTACTGCCTCAACTGTATCCTGTACCAGGAATTTGCTCTCCAAGCTCTCTGCTGCTGACATCTGTGCATCATCGGACTCTGAAGGTGAGAGGATGGCTCGTGAAATTGGGTCTGCCTAATCTTCCTCATCGTCTGTGATCACAAAATCACAATCCTAGTGGATGTCTCGCTCTGTCTCTGTCATCTACTCTGAATCTGTAGGTGGGTCTGAGCAAGCTGAATATCTGGCTCTAGTCTCCTTGATCATCTCTATTTGTATACTCTTACCCTGACACAAGTATACCTTCCCGCTATCATGATCGGACACTGCCTTGGATGTGGCCAAGAAAGGGCGTCCTAAAATGATGGGGGTATGGGTCACGGACTCAGGGATCTCCATGTCCAACATAACAAAGTCCACGGAGAATTTCAGGCCCTGAATCGTGATGACAACGTCCTTCAGCAACCCCTTTGGCCTCTTGACAGATCGATCAGCAAATTGAAGGACCGTCCTGCTCTATCGTAGAGGGCCAAACTCGAATCGATTGAGTAAGGCTGGCGGAAGTAGGTTGATCGGAGAACCGTTGCCTAATAGTGTCCGATCGAACCTCTGCTCGTAAATATGGCATCTGATATAAGGGGCTCCTGCATCTGGCCTCTTGGCTGGTAGACGGTTCTAGATGGCAAAGCAAGTGGCGCGAGTGAGCACATGGATCTCTGACTGATGGTTCCTCCTCTTCCTGTGAATGGTAGTCCTGTTTCTGAGGTTCCTCTGGAAGAGAGGGATGTGCTCCAAGGCCTCCTGCAGAGTCAGCTGTATGTGAAATATGCCCATCATCTGCTTGCTGAACTCTAGATGGTGTGATCTTTTTTTATTTTCTTTGGCCCCCTTAGCCAATCGGAGTGCTTGTGGAAAGGGGACGACTAGGTACTTCTCAGATGAAGGACTAGGATCGGGTCTATGCTGCTGTGGCAAAGTACAATCCATACACAAATCATCAATCAACACAGATGGATTTGCAAATAATAAATTACTTTCCTTTATTCACAGAATCGTCCTGAGATACATCAATAATAGGAAATGCAACAGGGGTAGAACTGGTGGCCTCAGCACCACCCATGGCATCTGGATTCGCGACGTCAGTACCACGCTCTGGCTCAGCAACTCTGGTGGCATCAGTACCACCTCCTCCATCCGGTGAAGTGACGGCCTCAGTACCATCATCTGGATCAACATCCTTGGTGGTGTCAGCACCACCATCATCATCATGATCATGAGTGGCATCAACGCTGCTCTCCTCCTTGTCTAGCGCTCCTGAAGCTACATGGGGTTGTCGCTCAGATGAGGCACCGTCGGCTGACATCCTACCGCTCCTAAGTGTGATAAAGTAAGCATCAAACATATATGCAGAAATATCACCAAGAGAATCACTAGGAGTGGTAACCTCTGTAAACTCTACCTGCTCAGACTTCCTCTTGAGGTTGTTCAGGTTCGGCTCAATCTGGGCAGGGATAGCAACCTTTCCTTTGATAATCTCTCCATCTCCTGATGGAACTCATCCATCTCCCGTCGGAAGGTAGCTTGCTGGTTGGAGATGAGGCAGGCTAAATCATCTAAGGTGGGGTTCTCATAGGCTAGCCCATGAGAACCTGACAGGTGGCCTCTCTGGAAGTGAGGCTGCTGCTGTTGGGAGTGAGAGGGATATTGCGAGTGATAATGCTGAGGCTGTTGCTGCTGCATCCAAGACTGTCCCTGCTGTTAGGGATGAGGACCACGCTGCTGGTAAGACTAAGGATGTGGTTGCTGCTGGTGTGGGAACTGGGGCTACTGGTGCTGCTCTCGCTGCTGGCCGTACTGGCCACCGTGAGCTGGAGGCTGCTGCTGGGAACTGGTACCTCCGGTCGACCAAAGGAATCCGGGATGGTCTTGTCGGATCCCAGGCTGGGGTTGGTCATACCATATCCCATTGACATCCATCAATGGCTCCTGCTCGTAGGTGGGTGGTGGGAGTACTGCCAGGGGCTGGTACGGCTGATACACCACCATCTGGCTGTCCTAAGATGGTGGCGACTGGACGTACTGCTGCTGCGGCTGCTGATACGGCTCCGCCTGAATGTAGTGAACCTGTCGGTACTGGGCGGAGGGCTGTGCCGAACTGCTGCTGCTGCTGCCGGTGTTTGCCCGTGACCTGAGACGGGGCTGAGAAGCCGTCTGTGCCTCCTGGAGACACATGATCTGGGTCTTCAGGTCACTCAGTGTCAATGCCATCTAATCTATCTGTAACATACCCTGGCACTGCTTCTTCTCAATCAACTCGATCCGGTCAGCTTCTCGTTGATGATACCCATGTTAGCGGTTGTCGACTCTGCCTGTGCTGCTTCCACTGATGAATTAGAAGGACCGACATTGGCCCGTGCTATCCTCTGATAGGACACGACCTGTGGCAGGGGATTCCCCTGAGCGTATAACCAGGTCTGGGACATCATTGTATAGTTCTAGGCCATCTCCTCATAGATGACCCAGACCCGATCCTCATCCTTGGTGAAGTACGAGCCCCTGATGAATACTCATTCAACACTCTTTATTCTTTTATTATAGTTATTTATCTTGGCAAAACAACATGTAGATAGATGTAAATACAATAAGTTACCAAATAGGCATGCTTGTGTAAATATCAATAATTAGCATGTTTTTGTGCAAAAATAAAAGAATAAAGAAATAAAGAAAAAGAAGGAAATATTTAGAATAAATATTGAGTGACTTGAACCCAAGAGAGGGCCCAATACGAGCCTGATCGCAAAATAAAAGAAGTAAAGAGAGATAGGGCCATTCATCATTGTGTATATTCCTTCTTAGTTGTACATATCTTATTTTCACAAAAAATTAAATAAAAATGAGTTTTTAATATTTTCTATATATTCATAAAAATAAAATAAAAATGAGAAAAATAAAATAAAACCAAAAATAAAATACTTTCTCTCTCTACATTGTACATACCATGTATATAGGAATAAAAGATCTATTTATTTTACCCCTGTAAATAAATAATAAAAATAAAATAAATTTTTTTATACTCTCAATTTTATGTTGTAAATAAATAAAATATAAAATTGGAGTATTTGTACAAAATAATAAATTAAAAATAAAAATATAAAATACATAGTATTTTATACCTATATATAAAATAATATAATGTATATAACATAATTCATTTTTCATAAAAATAAATAAAAATCACTAAAAAATAGTTTGAAAATAAATAAACATTTTTTATTTTGTAAATATTTTTAAATAAAATCGTTTGCTATTTTATCTTTAATTTACAAATCTTTTTTATTTCCAATTTTCTGATTGGTCCAGAGGGGGTTGTTGACCCCCGGTCAACTCCTCCTCCTGGACCATTTAGCACCCGAATCCGACTCGCGCCCACTTTTCTTAGATTTTTCCCAATCGGATCTAAGGCTATGTCACCCCAATTTCTCCACCCGCTTGTTCTCCGTGGATCATACACCCTCGTGAATCCTTAAGAGAGATCAGTTCATCATCAAATCGCGTGCCCTTGCCCGTTCTTCCTTGTCACCTGGGACACATATAAAAATCTTCCATTTAGTTCCCAGCTCCTCAGCTCGCACCGCAAGCCCTTATTCTACCCTAGAGAGATTCCCCTCGGTGATAGCGACCGGAACCCTTCTTTGGTGGACGGAATAGGCGCCTGTAGCCGTTGCTCAAGGTACGTGGTCGGAGCATCGCCACGTTTGAGCCTCCCAGCCCACCGCAGCTTGGTCGAGGCGACGACCCACCTCGCCGCATCCTCCTGGAGCTCATGATTGATTTGAGATCCTCAGGTAGACCCTTCATCGATCCTAGTTCTAATTCTTTTAAAATCCTTCATCAGTCCTCCACCAGCTCTGTCCTAGCGGCCAGAGCTCCATCTGCCACCTTCATCCATTCAGATCTACTCCGCAATCCATCGTTACCTTTCCCCCATAGTCTGATCATCTTGATCTTGGATACCCGAGCCAAGATTGAGCTAAGTTCCTTCCGCCGCCTCCGTCGGAACCGTCCCTCGCCATTTCCCGTCGCTTCACATAGTCTTTCATCCAATAACCTAGGTCGGAGTCTTCCTCCGAGCATCAGCTTCTGTTTGCAGGTCAAGGAGCGCCAGATTACCCCCTAGTTCGCATCTCACCCACCTCGCCGGAGGTCGTCCAAGTGCCATTTCCCTGCCGGGAGATCTGACCGTTGACGACCTCATCAACTACCACCATCCGACACGGAAGAGTCCGACGATCGAGTTCCAAATGTCTGATCGTTCCTCGGAGCCATTGATCTTCCTCGACGCTCCAGCGAACCTCGCCCAGCAGGAGTTCTTCCAGACCCTTACTGAGCTGTTGGATCATCGCCATCCTCCAGACCGCATCACCACCGTCCATAGCCTACGGCTTGTCAGGCTATTAGATACCCGATCTAACGGTCCTTGTACACCCACGTCCGCACCCGCACGATAGTCATCAGATCTGCCAGGTGGTCGCACCAGAGCCGCATGCCTTCAGCCTACCAACGAGTGCCACCTAGACACCCACGTGACCTGCACGCCCCTGGCTGGGTAATTTGCGCCCCCTTCCCTGCAGTTCCTTTCTGTTCTTGTTTACTCTATTAAATAAATTAGTATACTGTGGACTTTTTGCATATTAGACCCTGTTGTTTTCACTATTTGCTATTTAGTCCTCCTTGTATGTGTGTACGTGCATTGTCACGTGTTTTTGCGGGAACATTTGCATGTATGCCCTCGGGTTTCTTGGTTGTTATGAAAGGAAGTTTTAGTTTTATTATTTGCATCCATACCCCTATGCGTAGTGTATTTGGACATGTGCTGAAATTAGTATGAAAATTGCAATTGTCCCCTCGGACTTTTAAAACCTGTTATTATTCAGTCCTGGAAATTTATTTTTCTTGCATATTAGTCTTTGTGTGCTGGATGCTTTTGATTGGCTGAATAAAATAGCAAACTTAGTCCAAATTTCATGAAATTTGGAAATGTGGCTCCTGCCACTATGTAAAAAATTCATTGAATTTTTGGGACATTTTTGTTTTCATTTTCTATTTTTAAAATTTAAAAAACCTTTGATTTTTGCTTCTATTTGAATTGAAAAATCAACTAAAAATATTAAAAAGCCTCTAAAAATATTTTTATTTCAATTTTCTGACCCTTTTGTTGTGTTTAATAATTGTTTGATTTGGCCTTTCTCATTTTCTTTATCCGTTTTTATTAATTTTAGAAATCACACAAAAATTAAAAATATAAAATCCACCAAAAATATTTATTCCTTTTATTTTGAGCCCGACTACTTTGTAGGCTTTTCGCCAATCCGTGCTCCTTGTGTTTAACCCTGGTAGCTATACCGGGTTAAATAAAATAGCAAGACCGCTATTTACGCTGATTTTTGGATTTATTTCTATTTGGTGGTCTTTGTTTCTTGATTGAGTCCGACCCGAGAGGTTGAGGTTGCAATGACCATTGATACCTTTTTACCTTAGTCTCTTGATTTTTCGGCTCATCAGAATGGCGCCGTTGTTGGGGAGCACGGCTTAGTACGATTTTCTTTTTCAGTTTTCATTACACGGCTTTTTCATGGCTTTTTGTTTCCTTCGCAGCTTTCGCAGCTTTTTGTTTTTCTTTTATTTTATTTGTTTTCTTTTTATTTTTGCATTTATTTTTGCATTTTATTTTATTTTTCATTATTATAATAATTTGTGGACTGACAACTCTGTTTGATTTTCTTGCGAGGCCTGAGGACCGAGGTATATTTCTTCGGGAAGCCGACGCAACCGCGGGATTCGAAGGCTGCTCCTTTCTGTATAGAGCCGTAGGAGAGCACGAGTGAGGCGAGCAAGAGTGAGGGAGTGTTAGATTATGATTAGTTTAGTTTCATTTTTAGCAGATTATTATTATTCTAATAATATAGGGACAGACTCAGACATTCAGACTTTGTGGTGATTGATCGAGGTCTATTTCGCCGGGCTGCAGAGTGCTTGGGGGACCTCACCGCGGTTTTCTCCAGCTTTTAGTTTTTATCAGCTTTTTATTTTATTTTGTTTCTCGAGGATTTAGCCTTAACTTAGGAACTTCTTGCTCTGTGACGTAATTACTTAGAGCCCAACCTTAATTACATTGCCTGTTCCTACAGATCGTTAATTGAACCTTAATTAATTAATTAATAAAAAGCTAACATGGTCACTCGAGGGGTCATGTGCCGCTAGAGGTCGTATACAGCACTGGCAGGATCCGTTGTGGCGGACACCAATCGACATCAGAGACCGGACCCCGAGCCCTCTCGTTGACCTGTTAGCTCCTATTCTTCTCGTGTAGAAATTTCTGTTAAGGCTGATTTCCTCGCTACATCATTTAACTTAGTTTTTTTCCGTCTTTCAATTATACGCGGATCATTTTGCATGTAGAGTGCTGGAGACAAGGTACGCATTTCTGACTCAGCATGCATCATTGAGTTTCATCGCGCATCGGCTTTTTCATCTTCTCCCTCTGTTTTCTAGATTTAAAAAATCAGGAGAACCAAAAAATTCGTTAGGTGATTGTCTGCTATTGAAAAATACCTAAAAAAAAATCAAAACCATAAAATTGGGACTGTTTAAGCAAACTTGACTTAAAAATCACCTCACCAAAAAATTGTATTGAGAGAGCAATCCCTCATTGGATGGTTTAAATAGGAGAGAGAGTGATGCACACACTAGGCTAGAGCCATATCTGACCCTCTTTCAGACTACTTATTTTGAGTTAGTCATTCTCCAGTGAGGATCGCTCCGATCTCCGGTATAGCAGGCCACGATATCCTTAACTGAGAGAGCTGATCGGGTAGCCGGTAAACGGTCCGTGGCTTGTACTGGCTGGGAAAGATCTAGTTTGAGATTGGGACAGTCTCCTTGGGGTGTTGGATTCCTAATAGCTCGCTAATCTCTCTGATAGACTATCTTATCACCTAAATAAAAATGACAAGATAAAAGACTGAACTATTACGGTCATCAGCTTGGCCTGTGTTGGTGAATCGGGGGTATTGTTTAACTAATCCTGTTTGCTTTCCAGATCTCATCTGCATTACTCGCCAGATTGAGATGATGGGTCGGAGGTCCCTTAGGCAGCCTCGGGTTGCACCGCTTTCGAGCACTCCAGCCCGATCATCTAGTTTGGTTCGCGAGAGTCGAGACTCGCTCTGCAAACTCGAGTTCGATTCCGTCCTGTTCCCCCTTGACCACCCTTCTTCTACCAGTCCTGAGGTGCCAGTGCCGATCAAAGAGAGTAGCATCCGGTTGATTTGTCGACACCTGAGTTCGGGTATTTTGCCTTTGCAGAGACCATGGCCAGTAGCGAGGACCGCACCGATGGCCCCAGAGCCGAGTAGACATATATTTTGGACCATGGTGCGATCAACAACACCCTATTAGCCTCCCTGGAGATGATGCAAAGATAGATACGCGACCAGGGGGCTTTCATGGTGGACATGCGCTGGGAGATGGAGCAGATGAGAGAAGATAGAGAGCAGCGCAGACCCAATGGAGGAGATATTCCCGAGGGAGAGCAACCAATCTAGCCAGAAGCAGGAGCGTGCCCGATGAGAGAGTTTCACAACCCTGGTGCAACTCTGACACATAGATGGATCGTGTTGCCAGCCATAGCGGGAGACTTCAAGTTCCCGCCAAATACGATTCAGATCCTTACTCGTTTTCACGGACATGCCATCGAGGAGCCACACCTTCATCTCCAGGAGTTTGAGATGATCTGCAGTACTGTCCATGATCACCAGGTGGACGAGGACACCATCAAGATGATGGCATTTCCCTTCTTCCTCGTTGATAGAGCAACCAACTGGCCGAAGCACCTCGAGAGATTCGTGACTACATGGGAACGACTCTAGAACGAGTATCTCAACCAGTATTTTCCACTCGGCCAGACCAATGCAGCAAGGGCCTTGATCAGCAACTTTTCCATGCTCCCCAACGAGCAGCTTCATGAGGCATGGGATCGCTTCAGGGAGCTTACAGACCGGTGCCCCCATCATGACATCTCAAAGCCGAACCTTGTTCAGAGCTTTTTCTGCAGGCTTACACCGGAGCTGTAGGGGTTGGTGAATGCATCCTGTGGAGGATCATATTTTGCCAAGGATGAGGACCATGTCTGGGCCATTTACGAGGAGATGGCTGAGAACTACACGGTGATGTCACAGACCCACCTCTATACACAAGGGAAGCCCCAGCAACAGGTTGTGTCCTATCAGAGGATAACACAGGTTGATGCTGGTCCCTCTACTTTGTCAGCAACAACGTAACAAGCAGAGTCAACAACCGCTAACATGGGTATCATCAGCGAGAAGCTGGATCGGATCGAGTTGATCGAGAAGAAGTAGTGCCAGGGCATGTCACAGATAGATTAGATGGCACATACGCTGAGTGACCTGAAGACCCAGATCATGTGTCTCCAGGAGGCACAGACGACGTCTCAGCCCCGCCTCAGGTCACGGGCAGACCTAGGCAGCAGCAGCATGACCCAACCCTCTTCCTAGTACCGACATGTTCACCCTGTTCAGGCGGAGCCGTATCAGCAACCGCAGCAGCAGTACATCCAGTCGCCACCATCTCAGGACAGCCAGATCATGGTGTATCATCCTGACCAGCCCCTGGCAGTACTCCCCCCACCCACGTATGAGCAGGAGCCGTTGATGGATGTCAACGGGATATGGTATGACCGACCCCAGCCTGGGATCCGATAAGACCATCTCGGATGTCATTGGACGACAGGAGGTACCAGTTCTCAACAACAGCCTCTAGTTCAGGGTAGCCAGTATGACCAGCAACGATAGCAGCCCTAGTTCCCATCACACCACCAACAGCCACATCAGTCCTACCAGTAGCATGGTTCTCGTCCCTATCAGTAGGGGCAGTCTTAGAGGCAGCCACAATAGCCTCATCAGTATCACTCCCAGCCCCCTTATCTCTCTCACCAACAGCAGCAACCTCACTACCAGAGAGGCCACCCGTCAGGTTCTCATGGGTCCGCCTATGAGAACCCTGCCTTGGACGACTTAGCCTACCTCATATCCGATCAACAAGCTACTTTCAGACGGGAGATGAACGAGTCCAGACAGAAGATGAGAGAGATTCTGAAGGGGAAGGCTGCCATTACTGCCCAGATCTAGCCCAATCCGAACAACCATAAGAGGAAGTCTGAGCAGGTCGAGTTCACAGAGATTACCACTCCTAGTGATTCACTTGGTGATATTTCTGCATATATGTTTGATGCTGATTTTGTTACACTTAGGAGCGGTAAGATGCCAGCAGGTGGTGACTTGTCTGAGAGACGATCCCACACACCTTCAGGAGCACCAGACGAGGAGGAGAGCAGTGCTAATATCACTCATGATCATGATGATGACGGTGGTGCTGACACCACCAAGAATGTTGATCCAGCCGACGGTATTGATGCCGTCGTGTCACCAGATGGAGGAGGTGGTACTGATGCCACCATTATTGCTGAGCTATAGCGCGGTACTGATGCCACGAGTCCAGATGCTGAGGGTGGTGCTGAGGCCATCATTTCCAGTTCTTCTCCTGTTGCTTTTCATACTCCTCATGTATCTCAGGACACTTTTGTGAATAAAGGAAAGGGTTTGTTATTTATGAGTTGATGACCGAAAGATTCGTGAAACCAAGATCCGGGTAAGGTAGAGATCACTCTCGGGTCGTTGCGACCCGGATCGAGAGAATCGGTCAACAAGAAAAATATAGAACCACCAAAGCAGAAGATAAAACAATAAAAACCAAACAGCGGTCCTCGCTAGTTTATTAACCTGGTATAGCGACCAGGGTCGGACTCAGGGAGCACGAGATGGCTGAGACGACCTATGAAGTAGTCTAAAAATAAAATAAAATAAACAAAAATCTTTTTGGTGGATTTTTAAGTATTTTTATTTTTTTGGATTTTTAATTATAAAGGAAAATATAAAAAATGATAAACAAGCAAATTCAATAATTTATTTAAACATCCAAAAATGCACAGAAATATTAAATAAAATTATTTTTGTGTGTTTTATGTTTTAAGTGTTTTAGGTGAATTTTTCAAAATTTTTCAATTTTTAGTTAATTTTATAAAAATCAAGCAAGGTGAAAACAAGAGCAATATGTACAATCAGATTTGAAAGGCTAATTAAAAATATATAATTGGCCTATAAAAATCTGATGGTAATTTTTGTCAAAGTAAATACAAAAACTAAATTACAGAAAAAGAGTTGCAATTTTTTGAATTTTATAGAATTTTTAATGATTTTTATAAGATTTTTATGGTTTTTCAATTTTTATAGTTTTTGTAGGTCCAAATAGCACAAAAATTGGACAGAAGGTAGAAAACACCAAAACTAACTATTCTTATTTTTTTAGAATTTTTAGAGAAGTTTTTATATTTTTCTTTAATATTTCAATTCAGACAGTAACAAAAATACATGTTTTTGATTTTTTAAAAATAGTAAAAAGACTCGAAAATGTTCCAAAAATTTAGGGAAATTTTTACATAGTCGCTGGAGCCACGTGTCCAAATTTCACCTAATTTGGATTTGATTTGATATTTTATTCAAAAAAACAAGGCACACATCAATCATGGACCTAAATGCAAGAAAACATACTTCCAGGGGCCAAACAGTAACAAATCACGAAATCCCAGGGGTCCTTATACAAAAAACCCACAATAACACGCGCACAGCATGTGGTTCAGACACGGAGGGGTATAAGTGTAATTCCTATTTAAAAATATGCAATCAATAACACTCAGGAAAGACAGGACGAACCATGCAAATATCCCAAATCTCACGTGTCGATGCACGTGGCTCACATAAACAAGGACTAAATTACAAATAAAATAAACTCAGGGTCCTAACTGCAAATGTTCCAAGATAAAAATAATGTGCTAAAATATTTACAGGACTCAACGATAAATAAGAAAATGACAGGGGCCTAAGTGAAATTACCCCTTTATTAATGATAGACGATCGAGGGCGTGCCACGTGTAGAATCTGACGGTGGCTGAAGGTGGCTACCCCTTCGACTAGATCGACGCCTCAGATGAAGTCCTGGCTCGATCCAACGATCATCAGCCCTCATGAACGGATGGTCACGATCGAATCTGGCGCGAGGGGGCTGGATCTATGGTATCTGGAGCTCCTCCAAAACACCTCACTGGCAAAGTTCGCTGGCCCAATGCGCGCGATGGGGGGCTCTGATGAGGCTGCTGAGATGTAGAAGAGATCGGTCACGATGGTCCGCAGCTCCTAGGATGCTCCGATGAAGCGGAGGAACTCTGGAGAGCTCCAGCGACGAAGGCGGCGCGGAGCTCCTGTTCTTTGACTGTTGGACCCCCAGATGGGGTCCTTCCTCGATGCTACCAACACAGGAAGAACGCTCGGTCGAGGGCAAAGTGCCTCGACCCGATTACGTGCGAAGGGGATGATCAGGTCAGGCGGGGCGGAGGCCTCCGGCATGGCGATGGCGATGGAGGCCCACTTCTTGGTTCCGGGGCAAACCAAGATGATCGGAGGGGCGTAGAAGGAGGGTAGAGGTCTCGTTGATGTGAATTGATGGTCAGATGAGCAGATGGATGGTCAGGTCGGCGTGAATCAGCCGGCAAAGCCCGGCGGCGCGGTTTGGGCGAAAATGGAAATTAACCAAACCTAAGGTGAATCAGAGATACCTGATGGTTGCAATCGACTGGGCTGAGGCTAAGGAAGCTCCTGGGGTCGTCGCCTCGATGGCTCATCGGGGCCAGAGGCTGGGCTCGCTCGGTGGTGGAGCACGATGGCGCAAGTCGCCGGATCAGTGGTTGGGGCCGCCTCCTCCTCGCTGCAACACTTTCCTCGGGTTGCTGTCACTCTAGGGAAGAGAATGGAGGTCCTGGGATGGATGACGGAGGCCAAAGATGGAGTGAAATGTCGGCTGGAGCTGGGACTTTATACGAGTGAGGGTCCGACAAGAAGGAGTCGGGCATGGCGCTATGGTGCACGGATCCCTAGAATCATCCCCAGGCGAGGGTCTCGGATAAGGGATCTGTAAATGGAGCCCGGGGTTTTAGGAAATGGCGATCGGGTCAACTCGCAAAAAATCTGAGAAATCGGGTCGAGGAGCAGGGATCCGGGTCGAGTGGTCCAAGGGGGGGAGTTGAACGGGGGTCAACATCCCCCGTTGACCAATCAGATAATTCCATTGGAAATTATTTTCAAAAATCAAAATAAAAAAGATAATGATCTTATTTTAAAATATTTACAAAATTAAATATATTTATTTATTTTCAAAGTATTTTTTAGTGATATTTATTTATTTTTTTAAAAAAAATAAATTAGGTATTTACATTATATTATTATATATATATGTATTTTTTATTTTTATTTTTAATTGTTTATTTTTATATAATTATTCCAATTTTATACTTTATTTATTTACATAATAAAATGTGGAATAAAAAGATATTTTTATTTTATTTTTATGATTTATTTACATTAGTGAAATAAATAGATCTATATACTTATGTACATTGTATATATACAATGTGGAAAATGATTTTTATTATTTTTATTTTTATTTTTTTGATTTTTATTTTATTTGTATAAATATGTACAAGGTATGAGAAACACTTTTTATTTTTATTTTGAGGAAAATAAAATAAAACTATTTATATATAGGTGTATGTACAAGTGTGATTGACCCTATCTCCCTCTACTTGGTTTCTTTTGCGGTCAGGCCCATGCTGAGCCCTCCCTTGGGATTAGGTCGCTCAATATTTATTCTAAATATTTCCCTCTTTTTCTTTTGTTTCTTTATTCTTTTATTTTTGCACAAAAACGTGCTAATTATTAATATTTAGACAATGCATGTTTTTTTGTCAATCTATTATTTTTACACATATATACATGGTGTTTTGCAAAGGTTTTATAGGTAAAATAAAAGAATAAAGAGTGATGATTGGGGATTCATCACCCCCTTTACATAACTTTGCTAGTCCTGTAGCAAACACTTATTTGAAAAAGAAGTGAAAATGAAAAGAAAAAGAAAAAGAAGGGAAAAATGCATGGATCAATGTTGATTATTAAACTTGCCTTCATTAAATTGAAGTATGGAGCTCGGTTAGATCTTTGGATTATTAATGTGTCAGAACCTTATTTGGACTTAGGTTTAAAACTTAACAGCCTCTAAGATCCACTAATCTATAGTCAAGACTCCTCAATAATCCAGATCAGCGCAAGTCTACATACACAAACCCTGAAGACCATGAATCTTTCCTTGTACAGTGTAAGTGAGGTATAACTCTCCACCTCAGAAGTAGCAAAATGACAACCCTCCCCAACAAGGTAACTCTATGACCCTAGTTTGGCCACTCTTTCCTCGAGGAGCGGGGTATTCCCTTCTAAGTTCAAGTTCAACCGGCTCAAGAAGAGGGAGAAGAAGAGAATGGACCATGGCCAGTGTAGCCATGTATCCATGGGAGCTCAACCAGTGTAGCTAAGTCTCCTTGTTGCAATCTACATAAGATGGAACATGAGTCTCAAGCTTTGCTTATTGCACTATATACACTCCGGTGGGATTATCATTTTTTATCAGACCCACCACTTTTTTGGAGTTATTTTCTTTTTGCATTTTTTATGTGCATCTGTACAACATACTTACAAGGTGCAGCATATATACATAAGAAGTTTTTCCTCTTGAGCCAGTAGACTATCCCTCTTTTGAAGCATTATTGCAACCCACAACTCCTATCGTTAGACCTCATGGCAACCAGACCAAGTTGAGACACACTTCCTTCACTATAAGAAGAAAAGAGGTTCTACCTAGAATTACTACCCTCATATGCTACCCCAAGTCAAGGAAGACTGCCTCCTCACCACCTCATCTGTAGAGAGCTTGGTGTAAAGTGCGGGTCCAAGTCAAGCCATTGTCTATATGAGTTATGTGTGTATTGTTAAGTGCTCTACTTAGGCTCATCGAGATGGCATATGATCATAGCCTAGTGGACTCAAAGAATTAAGTCACCATGGACCAGAAAAGTCTCAACCCTAAGCCCTATAGGGTTCCTCTTATAATTAGGTGGATTAAGATCTTAACCAAGCTCCATTTTCCAATTTAATTCCAGGCTAGTTTAAATGTCAACTATGATCCAGGAAAAACTATACAAATATTTACAAAGATGCTATTTACAAAATATTTACACATGTGCAAAATTTTTGAAAAATGTTTTGAAAAAATGGATGTATGCATGAATGCAAGTTTTGCAAAATATGTACACACATTTACACAAGTTTTTTGCAAACTTTTGATTTTCAAAACATTTTACAAAAATTTTGTACTATATACATAATTTTGATATCAAAATATTTACAAGCTATTTACACAAAACGTTTTTACAAACATTTTTACAAAAATAATTTGTACAACTAGCTATGTATGTTCAATAAAAGAATTTGCAAGGAAAAATTTTAATTTTTATGGATTTTTAAGTTTTAGCCATCTTTATTTATTAACACACCCACACAAAGTACGAGTTATGGCTAAAGTATATATGAAATATATACACCTCCTATACTTAGCTCGAATGATGTCCTCAGAGTCAAGAGCGATGAAGAAGACATAACTCGTGCTTAGTATAGGAAAGTGAAAAGGAAGGCTATATACAAAGACGAATGAAAAAATAGAAATGCATGAGGATCTCGGGGTTTCCCCCTATACTTAGGATCAACTAATCCTAAGTATAGCAGGCTGTACACAAAGGGAAATCCGAGTGAGAATGTACAGGGTCTACCTCCCCTATACTTATGGTAAAATATCCCTAAGTATAGGCAGCAAAGCAGGGGTAGAAAGAATCAATAGAATACCCAAGAGTCCTACACCCCCCTATACTTAGGGTAAAGTACACCCTAAGTATAGCATAATCATAAGATGAGAAAAGGGGTGTGGGACTAAAGAATAGAGTGATATGGACAACTAGATCTATACAAGTCGGAAGAACAATGATAATCAAGCGTGAGATGCAATAGATGTGAGTCAAGAGACCACATCTCACGCAAAGTGAATCGGGGCAACATCAACGACCCGCGGCTCATGATCTAGATATGGCTTGAGCCGCTGGCCATTCACTCGAAAGGTAACATCAGAAGACATCTCAGATATATCTATACTCCCATTGTCATGTACCTTTCTAACCAAATAAGGTCCCTTCCATTTGCTCTGTAGCTTCCCTGGAAATAGACGAAGCCTAGCATCAAACAACCATACTCTCAATCTTGGCTCAAACTGCTTGTGGCTAATATGAGAATCATGCCACTCCTTCACTCTCTCCTTGTAATGTAGGCTGTTTGAAAAGACTATATCACAAAACTCCTCTAGGGCTGCTAACTCTGGCCTCCTCTGATCTCCTACACTCTATGGATCCAAATGTATATCTGTAACAGTCCAAAGTGACCTATGTCTCAGCTCAACAGGTAAATGGCAGGGCTTGACATAAACGAGGTGAAAGGGAGATGTACCCAAAGGAGTCTTGAAAGACGTCCTGTATGCCCACAAGACCGAGTCCAAAAGTTGTGACCAATCCTTTCGGTCAGGGCGGACGACTTTATGTAATATAGTCTTGATCTTCCTGTTCGACACTTCAGCAAGACCATTCGTCTGAGGGTGGTATGGAGTGGCAACTCGATGGTCTATGCTGAACTCTCTAGCAAGGGCCTTTACCTTGTCGTTGACGAAATGAGACCCCCCGTCTGATATCAACACTCGAGGGACCCTGAACCGTGAAATGATATTCTTCCTCAAAAATCTACAAACAGTCCTAGCATCTGCGGTTCGGGCGGGGATGGCCTCAACCCAACAATTAACATAATCAACGGCCAACAGAATGTACTCAAATCCCTGACTCCTAGGGAATGGACCCATCAAATCGATGCCCCATATGTTAAAAACCTCACAGAAGTGAATGGGCTGCATCGGCATCATATCACACTGTCCACAAGTGCCCATCCTCTAACAGTCAGTACACCTCTTCACGAACTCATCAGAGTCCTTGAAGAGGGTAGGCCACCATAGGCCGAATTGGAGCACTTTCTGTGTCGTTCTCCTCCCAGAGTGATGTGCCCCTGCCTCAAGCTTGTGGCAGTAAGTGAGGACACTGTGGTGCTCCTCCTGAGGAATACGCCTACGCCAGACGCTATCCCCTCCTTCATGATAAAGGATGGGATCCTCCCAGTGGTAGGACTTGGCCTTCGCGAGGTAGGTCTCAAGTCTGTGTCTGGGCCAATCACGTGGGACTTTCTTGGCAACAAGAAAGTTTACAATATCAATGTACCACGGGAGAGAGGTGATAGCAAGTATCGCATCATCTGGGAAGGTCTCACAAATAGGCTCAATCTGCTCAGAATCCTTAAGATACTCTAATCAGGAGAGATGATCCGCCACCACATTCTTGACTCCAGGCTTATCCTTAATCTCTATATCAAACTCCTCGAGTAGAAGGATCCATCTGGTCAATCTGGCTTTAGTATCCTTCTTTGCCATGAGGTACCTGATGGCGGTATGATCAGTGTAGATGGTCACTCTAGATCCAATGATTTAAGATCTGAACTTATCTAGGGCGAAAACTACGGCTAGCATCTCCTTCTCAGTGACGGTATAGTTCCGTTGCGCGGCATCCAATGTACGGCTAGCGTAGTGAATGGCCCATCCCTCCTCTGTCCCAGCACGGCCCCTATGGCAAAATCGGAGGCATCCGTCATGATCTCAAATGGTAGAGACCAATCAGGTGGCTGGAGAACAGGAGCCTCTACAACACGACTCTTGAGTGTCTCAAATGACGATAGACACTTATCATCGACAAGGAACTCAGTGTCTTTCGTCAACAGATCATTAAACGGTCGGGCAATCCTACTAAAATCATGAATAAAACGCCTGTAGAAACCGACGTGCCCCAGAAAAGACCGTAACTGCTGCAAGTTGGACGGTGGATTGAGTTTTCTAATGACATCCACCTTGTCCGGATCAACCTCCATGCCCCTGTTGGAGATGATATGGCTAAGCATCGTCCCCTGAGTCACCAAGAAGTGACTCTTCTCCCAAGACAACACAAGGTGAACCTCAATGCATCGCTGAAGGACTCGGTCCAGGCAGTCAAGACAAGAATCGAATCTATCGTCGTAGACCGAGAAACCATCCATGAAGACCTCCAAGAACTCCCCCACCATGTCCAAAAAGATGGACAACATGCATCTCTGGAATGTCGTTGGAGCGTTGCACAATCCAAATGGCATGTGCCTGAAAGCATATGTCCCGAAGGGACAGGTGAAGTTGGTCTTGTCCTGGTCCTCGGGTGCGATGACCACCTGATTATAGCTGGAGTACCCATCCAAGAAACAATAATGGCTCTTCCCTGCCAGCCTCTCAATAATCTGATCAATAAAGGGTAGAGGAAATGATCCTTCTTGGTGGCCTGGTTCAATCGTCTGTAGTCCACACAAACCCGTCAAGAAGTGGGTACCCAGGTAGCGATCTCCTCTCCAGACTCGCTGACAACTGTAGTGATGCCCGTCTTCTTGGGCACCACATGCAACGAACTAACACACTTGGAGTCGGAGATGGGGTAGATAAAATCGGCGCTCCACCATTTTGAGATCTCCTTCATGACAACATCTCTAAGATTCGGGTTCAGCCGCCGTTGGAACTCACGCGACGGCTTTGCCTCCTCCTCGAGATAGATATGGTGGGAGCACAGGGCCGGACTTATCCCCTGGAGATCAGCTACACTCGATCCTATAGCCTTGTGGTTCTTTTCAAGAACCCCCATTAGACAGGATTCTTGCTCTCCAGTCAAATCAGCGGAGATAATGACAGGGTACATCTCATGCTCACCCGCAAGGAACCTATACTTCAGCGACGACGGTAGCGGCCTCAGCTCTGGACAAGTAGGTGCTGGCTGAGTGAATGCTGCTAAATCTGCATGGAGAATGAACTCTCGCTCACAGTCTGAATCTGGAGAAGGCTGCTCTGATGGACTGTCTCTGCACTGCTTGGAATCAACCTCCTCCCTAGCTGTAGGCTTAGTAGAAGTCAGACACGGTATCAAATCATCGAACTCTGCCCAATCAATATCTGACTCCGAGGGATCTGTATCAGACTCACAAAAATCTGTCTCGCGGTCGGAAACCGGCTCTGCTGCTTGAGATGTATCTTGAACCATGGATGTGCTCTCCAAGCTCTCCTCTGCTGGCGTCTCTGCATCAGCGAAATCTGAAGGTGAGAGGATGGCATGTGCGACTGGATCTGCCCAAACTGCCTCATCATCTGTAATCACAAAATCGCAGTCCTGGTGGATGTCTCACCCTGACTCTATTATCTGATCTGAATCTGTGGTCGGCTCTAAGCAAGCTGAATCTTTGGCTCTAGTCTCCTCGACCGTCTCTATTTGTATACTTTTGCCCTCGACGTGAAAGTACACCTTCCCGCTATCATGGTCGGGCACTGCCTTGGCTGTGGCCAAGAACGGGCATCCTAGAATGATCGGGATATCGGTCACAGACTCAGGGATCTCCATGTCCAACACAACAAAGTCCATGGGGAATTTCATGCCCTGAATCATGACGGCAACGTCCTTCAGCAACCCCTTCGGCCTCTTGATAGATTGATCATCAAACTGAAGGACCGTCCTGCTCTGTCGGAGAGGGCCCAACTCAAAGCGGTCGAGGAGGGCTGCCGGAAGTAGGTTGATCGAAGAACCGCTGTCTAATAGAGTGCGGTCGAACCTCTTCTCATGGATGTGGCATCTAACATACGTGGCTCCTGAATCTGGCCTCTTGGCTGGCAGATGGTTCTTTATCATGAAACACGTGGCACGAGTAAGCACATGGATCTCAGACTGATGGTTCCTCCTCTTCCTCCTAACTGTGGTCCTGTCTCTGAGTGATCTCTGGAGTAGAGGGATGTGCTCCAAGGCCTCTTGAAGAGTCAGCTGAATATGGAATCTATCTACCATCCGTTGGCTGAACTCTATCTGGTGATTCTTTTTTTGATTTTTTATTTTCTTCCCCTTTGCCATATGAAGTGCTCGTGGAAAGGGGATCACAGGGTCCTTCTCAGATGAAGGACTAGGAGAGGGTCTGGCATGCTCATGAACAGCAGAATCCACACATACATTATCAAGCAACACATGCGGATCCGAAAACAACAAACCCTTTCCTTTATTTCCAGAAACGTCCCAAGATACATGTACTGAAGGGAAAACAACAGGACTAGAAGAAGTAGAAATTGTGGCCTCAGTACCACCCTCGGCATGTCGACTCGCGGCATCAGTACCTCACTCTGGCTCAACAACTGTGGTGGCGTCAGTACCACCGTCATCATCTCTCGTGGCATCAGTACCGCGCTCCTCCTCGCCTGGCACTCCTGAAGTAGCGTGGGGACGTCACTCAGACGAGGCACCACCTGCTGGAATCCTACCGCTCCTAAATGTAACAAAACCAACATCAAACATGTATGCAGACATATCACCAAATGAATCTCTGGGAGTAGTAATCTCTGTGAACTCTACCTTCTCAGACTTCCTCTTCAGGTTGTTCGGATTCGGCTCAATCTGGGCAGGGATGGCGGCCTTCCCTCTCACGATCTTCCGCATCTCCTGGCGGAACTCATCCATCTCCCGTCTAAAGGTAGCCTGCTGCTCTGTCATTAGGCAGGCTAGGTCGTCTAAAGCGGGGTTCTCATAGGTTGGCCCATGAGAACCTGACGGGTAGCCTCGCTGGTAGTGAGGCTGCTGCTGGTGTGGGTGAGAGGGGTAGTGCTGTGGATGATACTGCTGAGGCTGCTCTCGCCTCCAAGACTGTCCCTGCTGATAGGGACGAGGACCGTAATGCTGATGTGGCTGGGATGACTGCTGCTGGGGTACTAGGGGCTACCGGTGCTGCTCTCGCTGATGGCCGTACTGGCCACCCTGAACTGGAGGCTGCTGCTAGGAATTGGTGCCTCCGGCCGCCCAGCGAAATCTGGGATGGTCTCGTCGGATACCGGGTTGGGGTCGATCGTACCAAATCTCGTTGACATCTGTCAACGACTCCGGCTCGTAACGGGGTGGCGGGAGTACTACCAGAGGCTGACTCGACAGGTAGACCACCATCTGAGTGTCTGGGGATGGTGGTGACTTGTAGTACAGCTGTGGCTGCTGGTACGGCTCCGCCTGTACAAGGTGAACCTGTCTAAGCTGACTGGAGCGCTGGGACGAGCTACCACTGCTGCTCGGATCTCCTCATGCCTGAAGACGGGGCTGAGAAGCCGTCTCTGCCTCCTGGAGACACATGAGCTGTGTCTTCAGGTCACTCAGCATCTGTGCCATCTAATCCATCTACAATATGCCATGGTACTGCTTCTTCTCTATCAACTCAATCCTGTCCAGCTTCTCGCTGATGATGCCCATGTCTGTGGTTGTGGACTCGGCCTGTGCGGCTACCGCAGATGAATTTGAAGGACCGGCATCGACCCGTGCGATCCTCTGAAACTGCACGGTCTGTAGCTGTGGGCGTCCCTGAGTGTAGAGTCAGGTCTGGGACATCACTGTATAGTTCTCGGCCATCTCCTCATAGATGGCCCAGACCTGATCCTCATCCTTGGCGAAGTAGGAACCACCACAAGAAGCATTCACTAGCCCCTGCAACTCTGGTGTCAACCCGCAGAAGAAGCTCTGAACTAGGTTCGGCTTCGTGATGTCGTGGTGCGGGCATCTGTCAGTAAGCTCTCTGTACCTCTCGCATGCCTCGTGAAACTGCTCGTTGGGGAGCATGGAGAAGTTGCTGATCAGGGCCCTCACCGCATTGGTCCGCCCGAGTGGATAGTACTTGTTCAAGTACTCGGTGCAGAGCTGCTCCCAGGTGTATACGAATCTCCCTAAGTGCTTCAGCGAGGTGGCTGCTCTGTCTGCCAGGGAGAAAGGAAAAGCAATCATCATGATGGTGTCCTCGTCCACCTGCCGATAGTGGACTGTACTGCAGATCATCTCAAACTCCTGGAGATGTAGATGGGGATCCTCAGTGGCGAGCCCGTAGAAGCGGGGTAGAAGCTGAACTGTGTTTGGGGGGAACTTGAAGTCCCCCACGATAGCCGGAAGAACCACCCACCGGTGCGTCAGTGTCGATCCAGGGTTGTACAACTCCCGCATCGGTCTCAGCTCTGCTGCTATTGCTGTCGGCTAGTCTGGCTGGTCTGGTCCCCTCTGTCCATCGACTCTCAGCTGCTCTCTTTACTCTCGGAGCCTCTCCATCTCTCTCCTCATCTCCACCATGAAAGCTCCCTGATCTCGTATCTATCGCTGCATGGTCTCAAGGGAAGCTAACATGGTGGTGTTGATCGCACCCTGGTCCAGTACGTATGTGGTCGTCTCTGGCCTCTGGCCCTCGGTGCGATCCTCGCTGCTGGCCATGGTATTTGCAAAGGCAAAAGACCCAAACTCAGGTGCTGAAATATCATCTGTCCTCTGTCTCGCATCTGACACTGGTAACTCCGGAATAGAAGAAGGGTGGTCAAGAGGGAACATGGCGGAATCGAACTCGGGTTCGGAGAGCGGGTCTGAGCTCTCACGAACCAACCTAGTTGAGTGGGCTGGAGTGCTGAAAAGCGGTGCAGCCAGAGACTGCCTAAGAGACCTCCTGCCCATCATCTTGATCTAGCGAGTCGGGCGGATGAGATATGGAAAACAAACAAGATGAGAAAACAAACCCCGAGTTTACCTACTCCACGCTGAGCTGAAGTCCGTAAGAGCTCGGTCAATTATCTTGTCAATTTTATTTAGGTGATCATGTCAGGATATCAGAGCGATTACGTGACCTGATAGGAATCCAATCCGCCTACCAGACTGTCCCATATAAAAGGTCGGTAGTCTGATCGGGGCTCGGTTGTGGCTCTAGCCTAGTGTACGGGTCACTCTCTCGTGCATACAAACAAGACAATGAGGGGGTTGCTCTCCCCAAGATAGATTTTGAAGTAAGGTGTCTTTTAGGGTCAAGTGTGTTTAGCAGTCTCAATTTTATAGTTTTTGTTTTTAGGGTATTTTTCAGATCAAACAATGCCTAATGAAATTTTCGATTCTCCTGGTCATTTAAGTCCAAAAACAGGGGGAGAAGACGAAAAAACCAGTGCACGAGAAATTAATGATGCATGTAGAGTAAAAGATGCGTACCTGACTCCAGCAGTCTACATGCAAAATGATCTGCGCGTAAAATAAAGACAGAATATAAACTACCTATATGATGCATGAGGAAATCGGCCTTAAGCGAGCAATTTCTACACGAAGATAACCGATGACTAACTGGTCAATAGGAAGGGTCGGTGTCCGATCTCGGACGTCGATCAGTGACCGTCACAACGGGTCCTGCCAGCGCTGTATACGACCTCTAGCGGCTCGGGACCCCTCAAGTGACCAAATTAGCCTTTTCTTTATTAATTTTTAATTAGGTCCAATTACGCTCTAATAAGTAACATGCAGATATTAAGTGTTTGGATCCTAATTATTACGGCTCAATCAACAAAAATCCTTGGCTAAGGCCAAAAACCACGTAAATCAAATAAGCAGTAAATAACCGGTCAGAAAACAAAACCGACAAATCATAGTGAGGTCCCCCGAGCACACCGGTGCTCGGTGAAACAGACCCCGCAGTCACCACAAGTGTCCAAGTCTCTGAGTCCTATATTATTACAATAATAAATTGTGCTGAAAAGAAACATAAACTAAACTATCTCCGCAGCTACTCCGCAGCTCCCACACTCCTGCTTGGCTTCTTACGTCCTCCTGCGGCTCCGTAGAGAAGAAAGCTGCCTCCGACTCCCGCGGTTGCTTCGGCTTCCGAAAACATTGCCTCGATCCTCGGGCCCTCACAAGAAAACAACAGAGGTGTCAAGCACAATTATTATAAAAATAAACAAGATAAAATGAAATAAAATGACTATATGCAAAAATGGAAATAAACACACAAAATAAAAACAAACACAAATAAAATAAAAGAAAATAAAAATTAAAAGAAAACAAAGAAAACAGAAAGCCGTGAAAAGCCATGGGAAAAACCGCGAAAAACAAAACTGAACAAAAATAAAAACAAAGACTACTAAGCCGTGCTCCCAGCAAGAACGCCATTCTGATGATCGAAAGATTTGTGAAACCAAGATTCGGGTAAGGTAGAGATCACTCTCGGGTCATTGCGAGCCGCATCGAGAGAATCGGTCAACTAGAAAAATATGAAACCACCAAAGCAGAAGATAAAACAATAAAAACCAAACAGCGGTCCCTGCTAGTTTATTAACCTGGTATAGCGACCAGGGTCA